>BCGM01000003.1:208210-323762 GCA_001599275.1 Wickerhamiella domercqiae
AGCGAGGGCAAGCTGACCGTTGGGATAGTCGGAACAGGCAGCGAGGGCAAGCTAAGAGAAGGAACAGTTAATGAGGGCAAACTGAGCGTAGGAACAGTCGGGACAGACAGCGAGGGCAAACTGGGAGTAGGAATAGCCGGAAGAGAGAGGGAGGGCAAGCTGAGAGCTGAAATAGTTGCTGAGGGCAAACTGAGAGTAGGAACGCTCGGGGCAGACAACGAAGGCAGGCTGAACGTGGGGACAACTGGAAAAGAGAACGCTGGCAGGCCAATCGTAGGCAAAACTGGGACAGTGAGAACTGTCGCGGTAGGAATTATCGCAAGTGAGCTACCAACGCTTGTTGCGACGATGATCGGAACTGTGATAACATCCACCCTTAGGACAATTAGCTCGGCATTGTCTTTCACGAGAGTAACCGCACCTGAGTCAATTGGATCCTCTTTATCTGACCGTTCTGAGAGGACCACTAACTCAGGCGCGTTCGCAGAAGGATTTTCTCCCAAAATCCGACTTGGCACGGGAGCAACGTAAGGTGCCGAATAAGACCTCGTCAGGTACTTTAGATTAGATGTCCCTTGCGCCCTTGACCACTGCTCCTCTGGCCAATTGAAAAATGGCCAGGCAAGAGCGTTGACAGGTGTATTAGACTCAGTTGCTGTTGGCTCACACGGGGCTGGGATAATTAGGACGGGCGTGCCATCTACGGTTGTGATAGATGCTGGCGAAAGGGAGTTGTAAATCGAAGACCTGACCACTCCATCAGACATAGCCAAATCAGAAGCTGCGGTGCTTGTCGTGATTGTGACGGTTTCTGTTGTAGTGGTCACAGTACTGATCTGTGTGGCAATATCCCATTGCGTCACGAGAAATGTTTTAACGGAAGTAACACCAAAAGAGCTGGTAGGTATTGAAACATTGGCTATGGTAATCACACTCGAGTTCCAATTCCACTGTGGGGTCACGCTCGTATATCTACTACGTGAGCCGCTAGCCACCGATGCCGAAATGGCAATCGGTTTTGAGATGACACCTCTTATTGTGGGAACTGCACCATTTGTACTTACCGTGGGTCTCTGCTCCAGCTCAGAGGTGGAGGGATGAAGTGAGTTGCAATCGGTCACCGTAGTGTAAAATGTCTCAACTGTTGTGACATATTCTTGATTATACGGTGATCTCGTAGAGATGCTCAGCAATCCAGTATTTGACTGTGTTTGAGTGACGCTGTCAAAGGTGGGGGTAGACGAAACACGAGCTTCCGTAGTAGTGGTAGAAATATCGCGCAGAGTAGGGACCAATGTTGGAGGAGTGAAAGATGGCGTCGTCTCTGGAAGAATTATAGTGGAAGTGAGCAAATTCACATCGGGAACTGACGTCAATTGGACTCCGGAATAGCTAACAGGGGTAACGGGCTCAGCTCCAACTGGATTAAATGCAGTCTGGTCAAGCAGGTTGTTGGTGTAAGTGGTCAAAACATCCTGAACAATGTACGTGTCGTGCACCTCGAACGCACCCTGAGCCGAGACATGAAATGCCGTAAAAGAGGCCACTGAGATTAGATACAGAGTATTCATGTTATAGGAATAAATCATATTGCGTAAAAGGGTTTATGGATAGTTATGAGATTTGCGCGCGCGATTACATCATCACAATAATTCGAATGACTATGAGTACCAATTGTATTGGACAGGTTAGGGTTGTATGCAGTTTGAGACCTCTTTATCGAGGCTTTTTTAGAAATAAAGCAGCTCATTCCATATCGCCGAATACTCCTTCATCTCCTAATTCTTCAGATCCAAAAGCGGATGGCGGCGATTCAGTAGACATCGCCCTGCGCTCCGAAGCTTCCCGATCCGAATTCGGGAATGTCCCAGTTGCACTAGAATTTCTTGAGAGGCCATTAAGAGATGACGCAGGGGCTTGGGACTCGGATGTTACTTGCGATAATCTTCGTCCCCGTGGTCCAACGTTACGAGGTATACTCGCACTGATGCTGGCGGCAAAGCTGCCAGACAAACTCCCAACAGAGCTTTGGTTCCGATGCTTGGAAATGGAACGCTGAGGACGTGGGATGTGAATGTGAGGTACAGCTAATGGTGCAGGTGGAGGTGACGATACGCAGTCACTCGGAATTGGTGGACTCGGATCGTCCTTAGCATATGGGCCAACTGTATCAATCTCTGGTGTAGCCGAATCCTCCTCGTCCGATTCCTCTTCTTCATTCATGGACACAAGTATTGACGCCGCCTCCAGTAGCTGCACTTGTTGATGCTTCGATATCAGGAGCTTCGATGTAACATTCCATTCTGGGGTGTGCTCCCACAAGTGTTTGGCTAATGAGGACACATGTTTGTATCCTTTACCGCACGCCTGGCATTTGAGTTCTTCTTTCAGACGGCCTGTTTCTCCTTCAGAGATGCGCCGAGCTACAAATTTCCGGGACAGTTGTACCGTGGAAGCTCCATTCAAGGATGACGAGGCTTTTGCTGCGCTCACAATATCGTGCATAAACCCTTCGGAGGTAGGCACGGAGGCCGCTGTCGAGGGCCCAAATGGCAAGTCTCCATTGCCTGAACGCCGACGATTTCGTGGTCGCATCATCGCAAATAATACTCAGGTCGAAAGAGTGCCTTTAGATATGATAAATATTTCCAACACAACTTCGATCCCGAAGGATTGACGCGAGGTTTAGTGGAATGCCGCCTAATTTTTTTTTCGAGTCACGTGAACATGCATACTAACTACATTTGCCTATATCGCTCACGCGAGGGTTACACATACTCGGGCTGTCTGGGTGAGGAGGGCTGCAAATTGCGCACAGCTCCACAGCAACCGTTTAAGGTGATATTATTGCATATAAAAAAATACAGGAAAATTTCACTGTTCAAGATAAATTACCTAGCACACACTCTAGCACTTTTTTGGTGGGGTTAAATGGATTATAGGCGTTATGCTGACACGCCCGCGCCCGCGGAAGGAGCAGTCCACTCCTCCTCCTCGGCCCAGTTCTGCTGGCCAGCATCAGCATTCATGTCCCATTCGGTCATGTGAGCAGGCTGGGCCTCCGCAACAGGGGCCTCCTCCTCGACATCTTCCTCCTCGTTCTGGGCCTGTTCGACTTCTTCAGGATCGCGGTAGAAGTAGAGGTCAGGCATAACGTCCCATTCGGTTTCGCGGTCCGGCAGAGTGCCACGGAGGCGGAGAACCTCACGAGCGAGAAGCCACCAAATGAGGCCAAGAGAGTGCTTCGACTTGTTATTGCACGGAATAGCCACATCAACGTATTCAAGCGGCGAGTCAAGATCAGCTAGCGCGATGACAGGAATGTTGACATAAGAAGCCTCACGGATAGCCTGAGCGTCAGTACGAGGGTCAGTCACAATAATGAGGCGGGGTTCCTTGAACGAGCGGGTGATGTAGTTGGTGAAGTTGCCCGGTGTGAAGCGGCCGGCCAGCGGCGTGGCGCCGGTGTGAGCAGCGAACTTGAGAACAGCGCGTTGACCGTAGGTACGGGCTGAAACGGCAACGACATCAGACGGGTTGGGAACAGCAGCAATGATACGTGCGGCAAGAACGATCTTCTCCCAGGTGGAGTCAAATCGGATCACAGAGACGCCATCAGCACGAGTTGAAGCGAGATAAGACTTGTTCTTTACTTGCACATTTTTGCTACCAATGTGGGCCTGCGCAGCCAGCAGCAGCTGCGAGTCCTTGACGGTCAGAGGGAAGGCCATTGTGTCAAACTATGTGCTTGCCAGCTTGAATTCTAAGCCGATTACCTGTATACCGCGACAGAGCTTGCACACGTGACAAATACTCCAATGCCCGAAATTATGGCCCTATGCCCTAGGTTATTGTAATGACAAATCATAAAAAGAAATTACTTATCACACCCCTAGGTCCCGTTGCCCTGCATAAGTGCGTCTAAGGACTGGGTAGGGGGTGTGTGCCGTCTCTGAATAGACGTGATATGAAAACCAAAAAGAGATGAGTCGATTCAATCTATATTATAACAGGGATTCTCCAGTTCTTAAATAGACGCTTACTTCTAGTGAAGCTATGATAAATTTAAAGGCCGCGAGCAGTTCCACACCATTTTTTATGCGACAGATGCGTCGTTATAATAACCAGCTAGACGTCACGAATCTGAGACAGTCTTAGACTCTAAGAAGATCATAGAAGTAAAAAGTGTCTAACGAGTTACGCAGTTCGTGGCTCTTGGCGGTCCAAAGTCATATCTCGAGATCACAGCGTGTAAACTTTGAATTTCTCAATGGCGCAAGTCCATACACCACAGCCCACTCCCCCCTGTCTCTCGCAATCCACCCCTCTTGGGCCACAAAGAAAGAGTGATCATCGCTATTCGTGGATACAAGTACTATGTGCATCTCATGGCCTTGCGTTGGTTCTTGGAATCATCGTCGCGGTTCTCCGGTGGAATCTATTCACAGTCGTAATGGCGGCATTAATCCTGGCTGTGACAGTACAAAAAGTGGCAGCGAGCGTCGACGCTCGCCTGCACAGAGCAAGTGAAAGTGACAGGGTATTTCGATTGCCACCGTCTCCACTGGCCATAGCCAGTCACCACGACAAGACGCCTCCAGGTATTGATGTAGAATATGCATATCGTCCATACGGCTAAATCTAGAAATAAACAATTACAATTTTCAGTCATCATCCTCGAAATCCTCGTCGCTATCATCATCGTCGTCATCAACCTCGAAGTCATCGTCTTCCTCAGACTCATCATCGTCTGCCAGCAAAGCAGCTGTTGACGCTGGCCTCCGAGTTTTAGCAGAGCCGCCACGCGCACGTTTTACAGGCGGCGCCGCAGAGAAAGCATCATCTGCATCGCCATCTACAGTTTCATGAATCTCAGGTCCACTTTCGTAGTCTGCCGATTCTGGCGCATCCTTCAACGCCCATCCTGCGACCAGAGCCTCAGACTCCGCACTAACACCAGGGCCATCATCATCAGCAGATACATGCTGGTCAAGCTGGAGTTTTGTAGTTGCAAGCTGCATGATATTTTCTTCAATAGATTCCCGTGTTAACATTCGAATAACGCGGACTGGGCGCGTCTGTCCCACGCGATGAGCTCGATCTTCTGCCTGACGATCATCGTGAGGATTGAACGACGGATCGAAAATGATGACTGTGTTGGCTACCGCCAGATTGATACCGAAACCACCAGCCTTTGTTGAGAGCAGGAAAACAGCAATATCCTCGTCCTTGTGGTATTCGTCGATAAGTTCTTGCCGTACCTCAACTGGTGTTTGGCCGTCGAGTCGTAAAAACTTCAGATTAAGCTGCCCCAATACCTTCCCTAAGATATCGAGTACTTGTGTGAACTGTGAGAAGAGGAGAACGCGATCGCCACGTTTTTTCATCTCAGGGAGAAGCTCTGCTAGCTTTCGCATCTTGCCTGAATTGAGGTATTCAGACTCATCGAGAACGCGATGCTTGAGGGTCCCTGAAAATTGCTTGCACAACCGGTCAAGCTCGAAATCATTCATGACGCTCATATCCTCACGAATATATTCTCTGTTCGCTTTCTTGTAAGTCTCTTCTTCCATGATCTCACCGCTCATCTCTACCAACATTTCGTCAGTGTACAACCGACGGAAAAGAAGGGGATGAAGGGCTGCCTTGCGCAGTTGCATCAGAACATTATCCAATACCTTCGCCTCCTCTCGCTTTTTCTTGGCCTGAGTCTTTTGGACTTCGACATTAGCACCAGACTGTAGCCCACGCTTATTCCTCGCGAACTCCCTCCGATAAAGATCACTTTGTGAATCGGTCATGTCAACATATATTGTCTCGTGTGATTTAGGAGGCAGGTGCTGCAATACCTGTTCCTTGCGACGACGCAATACAAACGGAGCCATCATAGTTTTTGCTTTAATGATACGTTGCTCAGAGAGAAGCTGTGATCGCTCCTTATCTGCATCAGTTGGACCTGGAGTGCCATTTTTCGACTTGAGTTCACCCTTCTCGTTGGTGTCTGAAGTAGTACCGCTGGATGGGGTCGGAGTGGTTTGAGCTGTACCTGGGTTAGGATTACCTGTTCCCGTTTTTGCCTTGAACTTGAAAACCTCGAGGAGGTCCTCGCGTTTCTGTTCAAATGTACGAGGCAGAATAAATGACAGTAGAGACACTAATTCTCGCAAGTTATTTTGCAAAGGCGTTCCTGTGAGTAAAACACGGAAACGAGCACGGAGGCGCATTAGCTTATTGTAGCGCTCACTCTGGGAGTTTTTGAGTAAATGGCCTTCGTCATAAACACATACATTGAAACCGACGTCCTTAAAGAAGTTGACATCCGCTTTGCTTCCACATGCTAGGTTGTACGTGGTCACCATGACGTCATATTCAGGCTTTTGACCTCGAGGAACAGCGAGCTGTTCTCTAATTTGCTCGCGCTCAACTTGGGTACCGTAGTATGGTTCAACATTGAGGCTAGGCGCGAATCTTTCAAACTCCCGCAGCCAATTTTCAAGTGTCGATGACGGGCACACGACCAAGTGCGGCCCGGGTTCTTTGCTCTCCTTAAGATTAGCAAGGAAAGCAATCACCTGTGCGGTTTTACCAAGGCCCATTTCATCGGCAAGTATGCAAGACAGGCGTTTGTCGTAAAGCATCCGAAGCCAATTAATACCAACCTGCTGATATCCCTTTAGCTCAATATTGGGCGAAAGAAGAGCAGGTTTCTCTTTGAAAAAGCCGCCGCGTGGTTCAATCTGGTCGACATCTAACTGATCAAGACGTTTCAAGTCGATGCCCCAAGCATCAATACCCTTACGAACAATTTTGGCCATTCTCGCGCATTCCTGGATGAGCGAATCCACAGCCTCGTAACCACGAAGTGTAGACAAGCTTGYATCCACGATCTTGGAGCCAGCCGTCTTAGGAATAGCACCTCGTTTACGTTTTCCAGTCTCTGCGTTCACTCGATCACGAGTTGCGCCTGGTAGGTCTATCTTGGAAGCTTGAGTTAGAGAGACATACGGGCGCTTCTTGATTAGCGCGGATGCCATTTCTCCAGTGCAGCCACTGACGTCGCAAATTGCATTCAATTCGGCCTCGTTCAAAAACTTCAGAACACGCTCTTCGAATTCGGCATTGGCCTGAGCATCCCATATGTCGACACGTGCATCTTCATCGTCCGAACCGCCGCCTGCATAGTCGTCATCTTCATCCCATTTCTTGGGTTTTCGATAAGGTGCGTTGCTCACGTGTTGACTCTTGATGGCAGACTTGCGGACGGGATTCTGAATTCCCTGCTGGGCCATAAACGACTGTGGGTAGCCAGGCTGAGAGTAGCCTTGTTGCGCAGAGGGCTGACCATAACCTTGATAATATTGGTATCCACCGGCAGCGGGCTGACCATACGCACCTGCAGCAGGCTGACCATAAGTGCCAGCGGCGGGTTGACTGTAAGCACCGGTGGGCTGACCGCTATAGTATTGGTTGTAGTATCCCGGGTMCCCGCCTTGAGATTGTTGCTGATTATAGCCGCCATAGGCTTGCTGATTGTAGTACATTGCCTGTGCCTGGGAAGGCACCGGGGATGCCCCCACGGCGGGTTGTGGAGACATCTGTGCGTTAGCATGGACGGAATGAAGTCTAGAGTATTTCTCTCGCATCCCCTTCTTGACTTGAGTTAACTCACGGAAACCAGCACGTGGTGTTCCATCCGCGTTCAGAAGGTCCTTGCCTATCTGTTCGCGAATCCAGTGAGCGGCGCCTTCAACAGTGCGTCTTGACTTCATCGCTTGGGCAAGTACTTCATCTGGTGCATCAGGGAACAAGCTCTGCAAAGAACTATGGACACGATCAGAGCCATCTGGTCCGCCGGATGCTTGTCTGCGCGGTTGTGATTCTAGCTCTTCACCTTGATGGTGCTGTTGGTAGTGGATATAGCTCGCGTGGTGATGGCTGCCCTTCTTCTTTGAATTTGGAATTCCGCCAGGATGTACTTCTACACCATGAGGAGAAAGCTGTTGGCGCGAATCACCATAGGAGGGGACGACTCCGTAGCCTGCTGCAGGGTACCCATACGCGGCCTGCGCCGGCTGCTGGTAACCATACTCTCCGTTGGAGGAGGGGCCATAGTTGTAGTTTGACTGCTCAGACTGATTATAGCCATAGCCAGAGAAGCCATAAGGCGCTTGACCCTCCTGACCGCCGCCTGGCCGCTGATTTGACATCGCTTTGAGGTGACCGATGTCAGAGGTGAGTAGCGATTACCTTCCGTGGCAGCTTTGTCATGTGATTATTACATGACGAACGGTTATCCCCCGCTGCAGGGTTCGGATCTCTCCCAATGGGAATAAAGTAAAAGTAGGAGATGTATTGCTAACGAGCACACCGACAAGTTATCAAGCACAGTTCTGTCATAGTAAATCGAGCTTAGCAAGTGCTTGGTGAGAGAGCTTCCATTACGAGAAAGAGAGCACGCATATTTAGCGTTATCCCATACGCACATTGATTAGATTCTAGAAGGTTAAGGGGATCTGAGACTATAAACAGTAATGAATGACACAAGGCTCTCGTTAATTCACTAAACTGTATTTCAATGGACAGCTCTTGAATTGTTGCTGAGGCTAAACGCGCTCGGATCGCGAGACTTAAATATTACCCATCCTACCTCTATGTCACCTCTAGTGCGCCAAGCGAAAATGCCGTTGTCTTAGCGTCAGTATTCAAGTATTTAGCCCAACTCATCGAGAGTTAAACAGGCTCCTCGAGGGTATAACTGAGGCGACAATCGAAAGAACGGAAGAGTGACTTCGATTGATAATCTGGTTGTGTTCTGCAGCTGAGCGCCCGCATGGAAAAGAAGGAAGCAGGGAATGCTGCGTTCAGCGCAGGCGACTGGAACAGAGCAACGCAGTTATACACAGAGGCTCTGGCTCAAGATCCCTCTTTGGCCGCAGCGTGGGCAAATCGAGCAGCCTGCTTTTTGAAGGTCGGTGAATGGGGAAAGGGTTTAGCAGATTGCGAGCGCGGTATTGCACTACCCGACGTAGCCACTTCACTAAGAACAAAATTGTGGTATCGCAGAGCATTGTGTGAACGTGAGCTGGGCCGATTGTACCTGACTAGTGTGCACAAGGGCTTAGAGCTTGAGCCACATAATCCCAGCCTACTACAGCTGTTAGAGCCCGTGGAAAGTGAGATCAAAATACGCGAATTTGATGAGATGCCATTGGAGTACACACGTGCTATATCTACCGGCCCACGAGTAGTTGGCGACGTCACCTTTGTAGCCCCTGGACGGCCCCTAACTTACAGTAGCATTGTGAGCGCAACGCGTTCGACATCAAATGAAGCTTACGACTGGTGGTATCAAGAATTAAATCTTGACGAGTTAGTAAAGGCTCACAATGGTGCTGGAATTGATCCTCAGACACTAGACTATGTTTACAAAATGGTCAAGGAGAGAGGTGGTGAAAGGGGGCGAGAGCTCTTGACGGCACTCCGAAAGTGCGACAGATTTTCTACTGCATCATTAATGGCTGATCCGGAGCCAACTATATAGACTCGTAAATTATTTCTAGACGTCAGGTGAAGCGGCGGCGGCGGTGTCGGCTTGGCTCTCGCATCGATTATTACGCACGACTAGTGCTAACACACAACTTCCTAAAGGCTGCACCTTCAGGCGCCAGTGATGAATTATGACGGGTTACGAGACCATTTGTCCCGCCAATTTGATACCATAGCTACGGCACAGATCATGGTGATCTATCTGCATGATCTCAGCGTCACCAAGCTGGTCCTGGCGCTAGTGATTCAGACAGGTGCTCTCAGCCCTACTCTTCGGCACCGACGGCTTGAATCTCTTCCCAGCGCTCATATTCTTGGAATCATTGTAATTTGTTCTATGTTAAATTTACTATGGCACTCTGTCACTGAGATGCCGATGCCTGATTCTGATGGCAGATTACATGGGCGACTTCTTACAGAATTTATCGGCGTTTTACCAGCCAGGCGCCTCGTTCTGTACTGGTGGGACTTAGTGTTGTTGTGCCTTCAGCTAGCTTGCTTTGCTATTGTCCATGGCGAGCAGTTGGTACTAGGGGATTACGTCTTAACAGATGGAATTTACCCTTACGACGTAGACGAGCCGCCACAAGCGCTGGCCAGTGGAAACGCCACCATATTTTGCATCGACCTCCCGGATTTGACTCGAAGATGTCATAAACTATTGCAGCGCCCCTCGGTAGACTCTGGAGAGGCGTCGCCCAGCCCGTCACAAGGCGTGACAGAGGCGCCTAACTCTGCATCGGCAGCTACCACCGAATAATCTTTATTGCATTGATAATTAACATTAGCTAAAACATACGCTCTGGACGACGCTGACTGGACTCGAAGGGTAATTGCGTGGTTGTCGGCCCAAAAGTTGGAAAAACAAAGACATCGCTAGGCACGTCGTAGGGAGAGCTAGACCTATCGCGCTCCTCTAAAGCAGCTGCCTCTGGACGGGAATGAAGTGGAGGGTGATACGATGCATCCCAGTGATCAACTGGGGCGGGAATAATGGTCTCGGGATCGTAGTTTGTGGTTGAGGACTCAGCCTCTGGTGGGAGATCAACTGCTTTGCCTATGTCAATACCAGCTAGTCGCGTTTCCAACTCAGCTGCATGCCATAGCTGTATAAATTCCGAACTATGAGACCCACTCTGAACGTCCCAAGGTTTGATACGGCCAATGAAATGCACAAGTTTGACATCGGCTCGGAACCGATTAAGCGCAGGCAAATATTGGTATCCCGTAGCAATGGAAGTCGTATTATATGTGAATGGTAGGTGCTCCCATCTTTCTCCAAAATATTCATTGAGTAGTCCCTGGTCACTGCCGTCAAATGTTTGTCCCGCATCCAAGGCAAGAACAAGCCTCTCAAATGTGGCTTGGTCCGGCCGCGTAACGAACACTCCGGAGTTGAATATATCAGGCCATCCGCAATCTGGGGCTGCTCGGATAGGAAGCTTGAGTTCAGGTTCCCATAAAGCAGGGAGAGGCCCCAAGGGAAGTGTATCCGCATCCAGATAAGCCACTACGTCGTACGACGACAGTGCCCACACGTGGACCTTCGTTGCTGCTGCCCGTAGGTCCTCTCGCCGCAGCAGAGAAATCTGTGGTGAGGCGGAGCCCATTATGATTGAGATGTCAATTAATGTGGTATATACAGACTTGAGCTGTTTCCGCCACTCTGCGGAGACGCCTTCTGTTAGCAGGCACACGCGGTCTCGAGTGGAATCTAGCGTCGAGAGTCGATGACCTAACACCACAGCTCCAATTGCATAGGATTCGGTGTAGACCATCGTCACATACGCCTCGCCTGCCATGTTTAGAGAGGTGACCAACGATATCAGATGTTATGGGGCAGGGGTGAGACGACATTCTGGGGAAGTCCCGATGTGTGTTATCGCTGACGAAGCCTCTCGTGCTTACATGCATGAGCGATCGTCGTTCTCCACAAGTGGGCTGGCTGCTTGTTCAGATGGAGGCGTAGGGAGTGGTCGCGGGTTAGACTAATCCCAGCCTATGTCCGAATAGAATATTTGAACCTTGAGACTATGAAAGAAAAATGCATCTGCTGCTAGCATAACATTAGACAGGAAATGTTTACGGTGTCAGCCTTGCGCTCTAGCGACTACAGAGAACATCTGTTACTTCTCATCATATTCAGAGACACGTCAGGACAGCAGTCACACAGCGTTGGAAAGTACAATGCGACATAAACTCTGAAATGCTGGATATTTGGTCATGAGTCGGATTCTCATTTACCTCCACTTTCTTTTTGCGCCGACTCACGAACAAGGACATCGCGGAGCAGGTCGAGATCGTAGTCGATTGTCGGGCTAACCTCGGCCTCAGCCGGGGCCTCTGCGTTCTTTTCGGACATTGCTTGAAGCAAAGGAACAGCGTTAGAAGCAAAGATTTTGACTATAGGGAATGAGGCGGCAAGCCCAGCGAGAGCTGTCAATGCTGGGTAAGTTGCAAGGTGCTGAACGTATTTAGACTGTGAACTTTGGGTTGTCATTTTGTTGGTCGCACAGGATTCCAGAAATCTGGATTGGATTTATTAGTGTGCCAGTACATATTATCGACGAGGCGCGTAATGCTCCAGGGCGCCCTCGCATGAGCATGAACCATAAACAAGGTAGCTGGAGAAAGTAGTAGCACAATCCTTAGCAGCTGGCAATAACCTCTACAAAGTGTAATTTAAAAAGCTTCGTGGGTTTGTGGAATTGCCAAGCGCGTAGTCAAACTTGGAGTAGCAATGAAATTCTTAAATACGGTCTACTTAGACTCTTTAGGAGCCGACTTTTCCTTTAGTAGCAATAGCTGGCGCATACGGAAGTTCTCGTAATGGACTTGGACAGTGGTATCGATCAAGTCTTGCAAATGTGAGGATATCAGGAACGAGCGTAGCTGAGGGAACTCGCAGTGAGAAGGATTCTCAATATTAACGACGCCCCATTTATTGCGACGTACAGGGACTGGCCGCCCATCGATTTCCTCTGTAACTTCTGAACCCACAATTGCGAAGGGTAGTGTGGATCGGATTCTCTCGGTCAAATGCTGCTCATCCGCGTCGTACTCATCGGAGTCATATGGGTATAAGCGCAGCTTATGCTGGACAAATTCATTCTGTAGACGCTTTTTGAACATTTCGCGCTCACTTAGAGTCATAGAATCAGATTTGGCGATGACCGGAATAACGTTGGCCACCTCGCTCAATTTCTTAAGAACGATGACATCCAGGGGTTTCAGGCCATGGCCCGTCGGTTCGATGAAGAACAAGACCGCATGAACGCGAGTGTCCTCAGGATGTCTATCACGCTGGGCTGTTAGCTCCTTGCGCAAATACAGCGAATGCTGATCTTTGATGTATTTAGCCAGTGGCTCCCAGCATTTCTCATTATTCACTTGGTCGCCGTAGCCGGGAGTGTCGATGACGGTAAGATGAAGGCGCACGTCATTTTCCTGCACCACGGAAGTAGTCTTTTGAATCTCTGGAGTACGTGCGATAGGGTCCTCGGGCCGTGTACGTCCACTAGATTGCGCAAGATGGGCAGAGAAAAGGGTGTTGACCAGGGTCGACTTACCGAGTCCTGAGGCTCCAACAAGCATCAAATTGAGGGAGAACCCGCGTTTCAGGAGCCTACGCTCGATCTGACGGGTAATAGAGTCGAATCCAACGTAGCTCGTCGGCTCTACAACGCTTTCGTACGACGCCATATCGTAACTAGGTAGGAATGATTATGTTACCACCCTCCTTGCATGTAATTATGCTCTCTCTAATCATATACGCGACGCGTAGTGTTACGTGATTATGATAGGTACTAGCTCTAACTGAACTCACAAAGAGCCTTGAGCTCATTTTTAGAAAATGCCGTAGTCCTGCTCGCAGATACTTAGAGTAAGGCTTAAACCCCGCGTTGTCTCCGTACTGCTACTAAGGTGTTCTTGCTGCTGCTGCTGCTGCCGCTGCTGCTGCTTACATGACCCACATGGATTATAATACAAGAGGCTTGCGAGATAGAGAGGACTAGCTTTGACAGGACCAATACAAAAAGTAACACAGGTAGAAAAATCGGAAGATTGACTAGCGAAGATAAAATATGCTTTCACCGAAGGGCTTCCCACATCGCGCTGTATAGGTCGAGTAAGTGCTCAACTAAGACATTGCCACTCGTATGTTTGACGCCATTGACAGCCTCAGCTTAAATTGAGAGTAAGGGCTCATTCGCGGCCAATTGGCCATAGAATTCCCACGATATTTACCGAGTTCGGATTTTCTTGCCCGCGCGCAGACAAGAATCACTATCTAATTCTACGAGTGAGTACCACCCCAATCAGGAAGTTATCAATCTTGGGTCAATATATAAACCTTAGCAGAGACAGGCGGGACTGACTGAATCACAAACCATGAATTTCAATTTATTCTTATTTATGGCGCTGCTTTTCAGTAGCTTTGGTTTTGCATGGTTGCCGATGGAAAAACGATTGCCACATTGGCTAACCCATACTGTGTTCCAGCATTTTGGCACAGGGATACTTGTGTCGACGGCAATGATTCACCTTTTGGGGCCAGCACTAGAAGCTATGCCAGGTGATTATCAGTTACCTTTGTTATTTTGTAGTATGAGTTTGTTTACTATGCTGGTGATTGAGATCGCAAGTATCAGAATGATTCGCGAGCATACCCACAGACATGGCCAAGCTCAATGCGATATTTCTCCAGACGAGCTCTCACAGCTGAACCAACCTGAACCTGGGCATTCGACAATTGAGAAGTTCGACAGAGCAGCCCTTCTCTCTCTATTTATTATGGAAACTGGCATCGTCATCCATTCAATATTCATAGGGGCAAGTTTGGGAGTCACAACACCAAGTTGGGGTTTAACTACTGCCATTTTAATCCACCAGATATTTGAAGGTCTGGGTCTCGGATCGAGGCTTCTATCTCTCCAAGTTTCTCAGGGAATTGCATTTATCCTAGTATTGATTTTCGCAGCGTCCACTCCGCTAGGCCTCGTCATTGGCTGGGTTGCAACTTCGAGTCAATCATACGATTACGCTAAAGGCGTCTGCAATGCCATAGCTGCCGGAGTGGTTCTCTACACGGGGGTTGTCGAACTTATGGCCGGTGAAGTACTCTATTCTAAAGATATCATGACTGCTCCGACCAGCAAGGTGGTTTTAGCCTTGGTATCAATGTTTGTCGGTGGTGCAATAATGGCCATCCTTGGGATTTGGATCTAAAAGTGTGCTTCATGTACCTATACGACGTATATAGCGGAAAGTCATTTGTATTCCCATTATCCTCTCAATCTTCAAGTCCTCCCACGCAAGCAAACCCATCACACGGCTTCGAGGTTCCCAATCTATCCCGGGGGATAATCAGCATTGCTTCCAGAAATCGGGTATGCCACTCAGTAAGATATGTGAGAAGTGCACCGCCTGAATCTTCCAGACTGAGAAAACCCTCATAGCGTGTGAAAACAGGATCTTGAGTCAACTCTAGCAGAGCGCGGGAAGTCTCTGTATTCCTCACAAGTAGAGAAGCCGACTGCAATCCGTTCCCATTTTGAGTGGCAATGATGGAAATGTTGCTCCACGTTGGATTGGAGGTTGTCATTATAATGGGGTCGTTGGGTACAACTGGATGTCCACGAAGGCTAATGACCTCTGCATATGTGAGCACCTCGGATATGGGGAAGGAAAGGTCCACAATTTTACCTTTTTGACTTAAAAACCAAAACCATTCAGACTTCGGAAAGGTATCTAGCGCATTGCGCAGTAGTCGGAAGTGAGCTAGTTTCAGCGATACCCAAGCTGGCTGTCCTTCAGCAGCGAAATCCTGCAGGTAGCGAGCAAACAGTCCATAATCGTGGCGTTTAGCATACTGAAGCCTCTCACGGCCAAGCTCCAGAAGAGAGTCAGTAACATCATCAGCATCAAATCCCACTACGACAACTACCCGAGGCGCAGTGCTGTGAGCTGTAGGAACTGCTACATAAGTCACCTTTCGACTGGGTAGCATTGTTCCATCGACATGAACTAGCTGGGATGTCCTATAGTCAATGTGGCGACGTAAGTCTGGCATAACTACATTTCCGGGCACTGGCACTGTCGCTCGAAATCCTGGTATTGCGCGGGAAACTGTGTCAGAGGCAGCAGGCTCTCCAACAAACATCGAGGTCCACCAGAGTAGGACTGCTGCAAATGCGCAAGTCACCAAATAACCCTCCTTCAACTTGAACATGTAGCCCAAGGTGCTTTTGATGTAACATTACAACGTGAACATCTAAAACGGCGTTACCTGCTTAGCACGCAACTTATCTTTCTGCAGTAGGTGTTTCATCTGAAGCAAGATAGTAGATGTCGTATCTTGCGTGCCAACTGTTTACTAGATTCATCCGAATTAAGATATTATAGGCACGAAGTGTTTGTTAGGCTAGTCGTAATCTGTATCTTCTGCGACAGAGCGTACTTGCTCCTCGGCAGAAGCATCTGCCGGCTCTAAACTGGCATGTCTTTTCAGAGGCGGTTCGCTGAAGCTGCTGGGACGCTTCCCGTCGCCGTTAAGCTTAATATCTCGGCCGTCAGTGGGCTGTTGCTGCAGCTGCAACCCGGCTTCCAAAGAGACCTCAGGCCGAATTGGAGATTGTCCTGAATGTGAGGGTTGGGAGGCTGAGAACGAGCGCTCCGTTTGGTCCTTCACATCATCGCCAGGAGACGGCTGATGCTTCTTGGAGGGTGTATCTTGCGAATTTGACTCTAGCGCAGAGGATTCTCTCGTAGGCGGAGCAGGTTGCTTGATCTGGGTTTGCGGCTGCGACTGCAAAACCTGCACCTCCTGTTGCGATGGTTGTGTAGGTATTGTAGCTGTAAGCTGATGTGATTCCGGTAGCGCCTGCGGAGTAACTTGAGATGATTCTGAAGGTGCTGCAGACACATGAGGCTGAACTTCCTGAGAGGCTTGAGCATTTTGTGCGAGGTTCGATACATGTTGCAACCCTGGTACTCGTACATGTCTACTATCGCTTGATGTAGTGACATGGAGCGGCGCCTGGGACTGCGGAGTTTGTTGTAGTTGAGCATCCTGTTGAGAGTTTTGTAGATCTTGTGGAGCTGAAGCTGCAGGTGTGACATTTGAAGCCAAGGCATCTGGTCCGCTCGGCTTCCCAGAACTTGGTCCGCTAGATGGGCCTTGGGGATGCGAAGTTATACGGCTAGGAATCGCATCAGCAGCATTTGATTCAGCCTGAGCAGGATTAGGGGCCCCATCAGAAGTTGCCGAGCCTGCCCCTTGGACAGCTGAAGACACAGCATACGGCCATCCTGTTGGAGCGGGCTGAATGGGCTCGGGCTGCAATGGTTCCGGCGGCGGCAGAGGCTGCAGCGGATTCGGTCTTCCGGTATGCTGTGCATCACGCTGTGCCTGCAGCCATTCAATGCGTCTCTCAATTACTGTATTATTGGGGGTGAGTTTTGCGGCGCGTTGATACGCGTATAATGCGTCCGAAAGTTGGCCATTACAGCTTTCGTAGAGGGTCCCGAGGTCAAACCAAACTTCTGCTACCCACGGGTTCAACCCAATAGCCCTGCTGTAAGCATCCAGGGCATCACGGTACTGTTGAATCTGATAATATAGTACGCCAATAGAACACCAGAAAGTCGGGTTATGTGCATCACGGTAGACGGCCTGCTGGAATGCCTCGTATGCCTTAGCATGCTTGCTTTGTGCCATGTAAGCGCGACCCAGCAAGTACCAAGACAGCGCATCGGTAGAATCTGCATCCAAGGAACGGGCTAAAAATTGAATCGCTGCATCTTCGCTCGATTCCTTGAGCCACAACCATCCAAGCTGCTGCAGAACTTTGGCGTGATTGGGAGACTCAGACAAAACGCGCTCATATGCGTCATGCGCTGCGCTAAACGCTTGTTGTTGTTCATAGACATGACCTATCCGAAACCAAACGTCTGCCGCGGTTAAAGGCTGAGGGGGGTTTCCTAATATATATCGGAAACACTCAAGAGCAGGGCCCTGACGACCTTGCTGTTTGTAAATTATGCCGAGGCGGAAATAAACTTCAGGGGCCTTATCGAAATGGGGATCAATTTCCAAAACTTGAGCAAACGCCTCCTCTGCGTATTCTAACGAGCCGTACCGATCATAAAGTATTCCAATTCCGTACCACAGTCGTGGATCTCGTCGATCACGATGGTAGAGCGCCTTTTGGTAAGATTTGTAACTCTTATCCAGCTCGTCAGTCATGAGAAAACAGTGGCCTAGCGCTGCCCAAGCTTCTCCATCTTCGGGGGCTTGCTGAAGGACAGACTGGTATATTTCTATGGCCTTCCCGTATTCTTCAATCTGGCGATAACAAGATGATAGAGACATTAGCATTGGAACACTGAACACCTGGTGCCGAAGAGCAGTCTCTAAACATTGTATTCCCGTCTCAAATTGACCTAAGCTCTCGGCAAGCTGACCGAGATCAGCCCACGTTTCGCCCGTTAATATCTCAAGCTGCCTCTGCATATTTTGCGGCGCCTGTGGAGTCTGTGGAGTCTGTGGCGATGCACCAGGTCTCTGTGATGGTGCCTGCTGTTGCCTTGATTGTGATTGAAGTCGCGGAGAGGTCTGTGACTGCGATTTTGCGTGCTGGGCTCCCTGCTGGTTCTGCTTGTGTGCCGGTTGGGAACGGGGAGACTGTTGGGGATCCTGCTGCAAGAGTTGCGAGGGCTGATGCGGTTGAAATTGTTGGGTTTGTGGCAACTGCATAGGGGTGTGTGGAGAGGGCTGTGCCTGTTGCCGGGGCAGTTGGGCTGAGAGTTGCTGCTGCGGTTGTGGCTGTTGCGGTGGCTGTTGATCTGATTGAAGCGCCTGCTGTGGCTCCTGTCTTGGGATTTGTGCACCCTGCGGTTGGAGCTGAGGAAGAATGTGCTGTGATTGCAGTTGCGCTGCCTGCTGCGGCTCTTGCAGTGTTCGTTGCTGCTGTGGCTGAGGTTGTAGAGCTTGTGGCTGCCCATGATTGACCTGCGGCGTCGGCTGGCCAGAGTACCCAGTCGGCTGAGGAGTCAGAGATGATATTTCTGGAGGCATGAATCCAAAACCTGGGTTTCCTGGCTGGCCAGGAACAGGAGCTCTGGGGATTCCTGGGACCTGTATCGACGGAGGAAAGCCATTTGCATACGGTAGGTACATAGGCTGCAGCATCACCTGCGACGGCTGCGGGTGCTGTTGGTGTTGCTGAGATGATAAAACGGCCATTTGCTGTAACTGGCTAGCCTGTGGCACTGGCGTAAGTTGGGATGGCGTGGAAGGTGGGCGGCCTGGCTGAGGGACTTGCTGAAGACCAGGTACCGCCCCAGGTACATGGGGAAGCATAGGCGATGCGGTGGAAGGCATCGTGGCCCCAAACTGGGACATTTAAGTTTCGAGTATCGAGAAAGGCTCAGAGAGTTGCCGCAGACAGGCCAGAACGGTGCAATGAATTAGTCATTCACTCCGGAGACAGGCCCTTACCTGGAGCCTGCATAGAGAAACAAGAGTCCTCTGTGCGGCTGATCCCCAATTCGTCACAGCCGTGCGCCCTAACCCTCCAACCAAGCCGCGCAGCGCCTTGTCCTCCAGGATCCGAAAATAGTATTCGTCATCTTCTGCGGCGAAAAATCAACTTTTTCAGGTGCACGTTACATAATGCGGACTGGTGAGACGGAGTCAAATTACCAGAATGTTTGACTACCAGGCCCTCTATGTTGTCTTGCTGGGCTACTGTCGATGATCTCCGGTTAGGAGAGTATTATTTTAAACCAGAGCTATAGGATGCTACACCAAATTTAATTGGGCCATGGCCCGTAGAGCCCTGATGGGAGTTCCCTTGCTAGACCGATTGCGCAAAGGGCGATCGCAGGCAATTTTTACCGCGTGATCATCGTACCTACAGGATCCCACACCTGCAACGAAGTGACCCGCGGCCTCGAACGAGCTTTGGATGAGTAATCATAATCACCTGACTGGAGACTAGGAAAGCTGGTGAAGGTTATGAATGCCAGGGAGGTGGTCGCCCCTACTACCAATGCCCAGGAGTACGCAAAAGAACAACGTCGGGCCAAGATTCTAGAAGGTGTAGTTGTTCCCACAGCAGACGTAGATATTCGTCAACACCTCCAACGACTTGGTCTCCCACCTGTAATTAGCGGAGAGGATCGAGGCCAGCGCCGCAAGAGACTACAGAATGCAATAGCAGACAACCTCGAAGTAGAAAATTCCATCAAAGATACTAATCCAATACTGTCGGATTCAGATTCAGATGTCCTTAGTGAGTCGGAAGTGGCCGAGGAGTATTGGACAGAGGGTAATTCACAATTGCTGCATTCACGTTGCCAAATATCAAAGGAAGCAGGGAGATTCTCGTGTCGACGATTAAAAAGAGCTCAACGTGCATATAATGCTTCTACAGGCCCAAAGCGGGCGGAGATCCTGCGCTCAGAGGGCACTCGCCGCAGATCTGCGAACGCTGCGATTGCTAAATTGGAGCTCCAAGGCGTTCAGTCGGGATTCCCCCGACCGGTTGGAAGCCTTCGAATTTTTGGCGGTGATCTAATTGCGGGAGATTGGAGTGGGCAAGTTTCAGTCCTCGATCTAACCACCCTAGAATATCGCTGTTGTAATAACGTACATGAAGGGAAGGCCTGCGTGTCAGCATTCACTGGTGGCATCTTGAGTGGAGGGGTTGAGGGTGATGTTGCGATTTCAGATTTCGGTCTCAAAGGTTGTAAAAAGTTTTCGGGTCACACGGACCGTGTCACAGGTGTGGAGGCTCATCCCCACTTGCCGTACATCGCGTCGGCATCTCACGATCGCACATGGCGATTCTGGGACCCAGAGTCGAGTTCTTGCTTGCTCACACAAGAAGGCCACTCCCGTGGGCTTTCTCGTATAAAATTTCATCCCGACGGTTCGCTTGTTTTCACATGCGGCTTGGATGGCATAGTTAGGGCATGGGACCTGCGAACTGGTAGTAGCATTATAGTACTGAAAGGCCATGCACGTGAGATATATGGGATGGACGTCTCGAAAAATGGCTATGAAGTTGTGACAGGATCTGCTGATAATACCCTCAGAGTTTGGGATTTGCGAACGGTGGGGAGTAAGGCAGTGGTTCCTGCTCACAGATCTACTGTTGTAGATGTGCAATTCGCAGATGATTTTATAGTCACTGCTAGCCTTGAAGGTACCGTACGCCTCTGGAGCGTCGACGACTGGAAACTGCGGTGTACTTTAAAGAGCCAGGCTAAGCTCTTAGCACTGGAATATAACGAAAGTCGTGTATGGACAGGGCGCTGGGATCGCTGCGTAGAAGTTTTTATGTAAATACAATTAAGCACGAAATTGTCGCTTCGGCTCTGGGGTGTTGGATGCGGAGGCCAAGGCACGTCTAAAACTAGCCAGCTGAGCACGGAGCTCATTATTTTCGGTACGCAAATCAGTCGCAACCGATTCCGCTGTTAGTTCACGTACAGCTGGTCGGGACTTCAAATTTTCCAACTCCTCCTTAATCTCGTTTAGCTGCGCTAAAGTTGCATCTCGTTCGAGAGATGCAACCCGCGCTGCCTCCGAAGCAACCTGATACTGCTCCTGAAAGTATCCAGCATCGCGTTGTGTGTTCTCCGAACGGCGTTTGACAGTATCTAGATCTGTCCTCACATCTCCTATCTCTTTCTCAAGTTCCACTAATCGAACTTGCAGCCCTTTCTCATCTTTGTTTCTAAGTTCATGTATCATTTCAGTCCATCGCTCGCCTAACGAAGTGGCTTGCGCGATAGCATTTCGCATACTGTTCTGATGCCGTTCAGAGCGCCGTTCAGCATGCTCCAGCTTGTGGCGAAGCTCTTTGTTCTCAGTTACCTGTGTTCGTAAAACATCCTCCAGCTCATCCACGCGATTTTGGCGTCTAGTTGCCTGAGCGCGGTGGCATTCTACCTCCTTTGCTAATGTCATGACGGGAGCTATCAGTGACTCGTCCTCAACTTTTCGACGCTTGTTTTCAGGTTCAGATTGGGCGGCTTCATATCCATCAGTCTGGATAGCGTACTCAACAGCAACTCGATGAAAGCGATTAATTGGGGGTAGTGGTTTAAATTCAAGCTGGGCTGCACGACCAACAAGCCAGTCACGTAGGTGTATCACCTCATGGGGCGCCAAAGGCTCCCTTGCAGCTGCAGCCAGACGGGCAGCCTCACGCGCTGCGGGAAAGTCTACAATTGTGGCGCCAACCTGTGCACTTAGATCATCTGGAAAGGCCATCTTTGCTTGCTCTGCTGTGTGGGCGATGATGAGCCTGGCAACCCTACCCTTATAAGCTGGCGGAGTTGGTGAGTCGTCTACTATAATTACCGAGTTCATAAGGCTGGATGCTCCTGGCTCTCCGGGTGCGAGTAGCCAGAGGGTTGTAGCCGCGTTGGAAAGAGTCTCGTTCGCGCCCTCAGCTGGTGTAGCCCATCGTCGCACGGCTACTCGTTTCGACCCAGCTCCTGTGGATGCTCTACTTCTTAGAAATGGCCAAAGTAGTTCCAATAGTGGAGGAGAAGCTACTATCCCAATCACAAGGCCCGTCTCTGCTTCCAAAGTCTTGGCAAGTCGGTCTAAGAGCCAGAACTTTCCAGATACCTCGCGGGATTGACGTCTGTGTTGATACAAGGCTTGTGGCCGGATTGCAGTGTGATATAGCCAAACATGATCCCCTATTTGTCGCAAGATATGTAGCATGCGCTCAAGTCCCGCAGCAGCACGTCTGTGGGATTCTGTGCTAGCATGATCATCAAGGAAAGTAAGAATCTCTGAGTAGGTGCCGAAATACACCTTTTGCATTAAGGATGCCTGTGAAGTAGTCATCGGGACAACAACCAGCTCCACATCTGGTGCCCTAGCGTCCTCAGGAGGAACTAAGATTTGGCTCAGGTCCATACGCGCGCCTTGACGATTACCAACGCGTGAAGTCGGAACAACCGCATCTTGATAACATCGACAGAGACCAGTAGAGGAATGGCTATAGACGGCCAATTCTGCTTGGACTGAATCATGCTGTTTAAATGAGCTGAATAGAAAAACTCTTAGCTGTTGAATGAGAAGTCACACGCAGCTGGTATTTTATGTGACCAATGATCGGTAATACCGGTATTAATTGTAGCAACTCCCGATCCAGTTTAGAGCTCACGTCCCATCTTCTCGATGTTCAGTTGGGCGTAACCTTCCACTTCTAATTAAGGTTGTAGAACCGAGTTATCTAGTTGTCGCCCTCTGCAAGCGTTCCTTCCGGTCTAAAACCCATCACGTGATTTAATGACGTAACTCCAAGGTGGAGCTACAAGACTGCTAACTCAGCCGATACCCAAGTCCACCCATCATATCCCCAACAATCATTGGTTCTATCTGGTCCATTGAGATCAGTAGCAGGGCCCCAATGTGCGAAGATGCTCTTTCTCAGCTGAGGGTAATGTTTGAAGCTGACGCGCCGACATGCGAGCTTATGGGTCCTGTCTCCCTCGTGCTGCAATTCATTCTGGGTAGCGTGGCAGTCCTTAGCCTCGTTGTCAAACGTCTCTATGAGCATCCAAGACGTCCGTGGAAAGTATGGCTGTTTGACGTCTCAAAACAGGTCATTGGCGCTCTCTTCATCCATGTTTTAAATGTTGCTGCTTCACTGCTGTTTAGTGACGATGTGCCTGATCTTGATGGCAACCCATGTACGTGGTACTTTTTGAACGTATTGTTTGATACTACTATTGGCGTCCCTCTCTTGTGGCTCACATTGTGGTATGTGTACTACGAGGCTTACCGATGTGGTGTAGGTGACATTTTGAGTGGCGAATACGGGCACCCTCCTCGTAAGCGTGCGTTTTTCAAGCAATTGAGCCTATATCTTGTGGCATTGGTGCTGGCAAAAATCGTTTTAGGGCTGGTTTTATACACTGTTCCCTTCCTTGACGACCTGGGCGTATATCTGATATCTTGGACCGACAACAGTCCGCGGCTTCAAATCTTGTTCGTGATGTTTTTGTTCCCAATGGTGATGAACTCTCTGCAGTATTATGTGGTAGACAGCATTATCCAGTCCTCTAATTTTGGCGATTCTGCCCAAGCGCTCTCTGTGGAAACATTCACAGAGAGAGACCATTCCATACACAGATATGGCTCATTTGACGCATTCAAGAGAAGATCGAATTGAACTAGCTCATAATTTTCGACATTAAGTGAACTTGCCGGTTGTTAAGTTTTCTTCACCGTAATGATCGTCGAGACTTAACGTTAAGCATATATTCTTAGCATTACATAATTTTTTTCTGCAAACGAGGACGAGCCCGAGAAAGACTTCACCGCAGAAGAGGAATGAAAATCAAGACCATATCTCGTTCCGCGGACGACTATGTGCCGGTAAGCAATACTGAGTCTGCCCGTCAGCCTCGCAATCTGGATCCAGACTTGCATCCATTTGAGCGCGCCCGAGAGTATACCCGCGCTCTAAATGCCACAAAAATGGACCGCATGTTTGCCGCTCCTTTCATTGGCCAATTGGGGAGTGGCCATATTGATGGCGTCTACTCTCTTGCTCGGGATGCGCATGCACTGGGCACAATGGCTTCTGGGTCTGGAGATGGTATGGTTAAAGTTTGGGACCTAGGTTCTCGTGAGGAGACGTGGTCGGCCCAAGCGCACGAAGGTATTGTTCGTGGAATGTGTTATACCCACCAGAATTCGCTTTTAAGCTGTGGCTCTGACAAGACGGTAAAGCTCTGGTCTTCTGGCACTAAACCTGAGCGTGTGTGGACTAGCGATGCTGGCTTGATGGGAATTGACAGCCACAGATCCACCTCTCAATTTGTAACTGCGGGCACTAAATTGGAGTTATGGGACTTGAATCGAACCAAGCACCTTGCCACTATGAGCTGGGGTGCTGATAACCTCAACTCAGTGAGGTTCAACCAAACTGAACGAGACATCGTCGCATCAACAGGAAACGACCGCAGCATTGTAATTTATGACCTTCGGACTGCCAGCCCTGTACAAAAGGTTGTTACAGGGCTAGGAAATAACGCTCTAGCGTGGAATCCTATGGAAGCTTTCAATTTCGCCGCTGCTTCTGAGGACCACAATGCGTACCTATATGACATGCGCAATCTCAAGCGATCTTTGAATGTGTACAAAGATCACGTGGCCGCAGTTTTAGATATTGATTTCAGCCCGACGGGTCAAGAACTTGTTACCGGGTCGTACGATCGCACCATCAGAATATTTCCACTGTTAGGGGGTCACTCTCGCGACGTTTACCATACAAAGCGCATGCAACGGGTATTTTCAACACGGTTCACTATGGATTCTCGTTATATTGTTAGTGGAAGCGATGACGGCAATGTCAGACTCTGGCGATCTAAAGCCAACGAGCGCTCAGGCATTAAATCAGCAGGTCAGCGCACCAAACTTGAGTATGACGAGGCCCTCGTCAATCGATACAAGCATATGCCAGAGATTAGACGTATCCAGCACGCCAGGAGGATTCCTAAAGCTGTCAAGCTTGCAGCTCAGATCAAGCGAGAAGAAATTGCTGCTCAGAAACGCAGGCGAGACAACCGAATCCGTAACTCGAAGGCAGGCACTGAGAAATACGACAAGGAGCGCGAGAAACATATTCTTGGTGTGGCCGTACGTTCTGACGACGATTGAAGAGCGGTTATTTATTATGAAGATAAATTCATATAGCTTGGATCTATTAAGAATTACGTTAAAAATACAAGTTAGCCTTGGCTAGAAGGCGATGGGTTTGAGGATAGCTCAGCAGAAGTTATCAGAGTTTTCGACCCTTGCGCATCCTGGGACGAGGAGAGTGCATCAGGTTGCGAGGAAGCCTTAGAAGCAACGGTCCCTTCTGATAGCTCGCTGCTAGCTGCCACTGGAGCTGCTGCTGAGCTCGGAAGCTCATCTCCACCGGAATCTGTGTGCTTCTTGGCTCCTTCAGAATTCGGAGACTCCTTCTTTCCGATGTGCGGTTCTCTTGATGCTGATACGCCACCTCCTGCCACTAAATCTTCTTCAATTAAAGTGTCGAGAATTCGACTAACGTCTTTGACAGCGCCCGAAGCCAAATCACGCAGAAATGGCAACATATCAAGCAGCTCATTGTCGTGCATGTCAGAAAACCACGAAGAAACCGGCAATGCATTTTCAGGTTGCATTATATATGAGGCTGGGGAGTTGTCAATGATTATGATGTCACTGAGAGGTCTTCCAAGTATCGCCAGGTTCTTGACGTAATTGCCGTTGTGTAAGGAGCATGCCTCGCGGAAAAGTCTATGATGAATGTGGCGTCGTGGGTCCAGGTGATCTAGTAGTGGATCGCCGTACTTGGCAACAGAAGCAGTAAATACAATCACTTCGTAAAGACTGCACACTAACTCGAGAAACTCGTCAACCCCTGGCCGTTTGACAACAAAGACGTCATGGAAGACACCTTCAATGTCTACAGGAATAACAAAGTCTGCATCTGGCAGATATTTGAAAGACGAGTGGACAAGGGTCTCGTCCAAGTCTAAAACCAGGCTTTTACGGCCAGTCAGCTTCGTCGACAATGGTCCCAAAAGATACTCATTCATATTTTCAAACTCGGCTGATAATTCATGGTCGCTGGCTGCACTGGTTGCCGTCGACACACTGGAGCGACGGTGCTCCTCTGGATTAGGGCCAAATATCTCAACTGGGCGATCAGCGGGAGCCTGGTGATGACTATGGGCCGATTGGCCCAGAGTGAGGAGGGTAGGTAGCGACTCTGATGTCGCGGTCCTAGTAAGGGGTGATGAGGATCTCCTTCGTCGTGCTCTTTCCTCAGATGAAACAGCTGTTGGTTTGATGCGAACACTGGAAGAGTGCGAAGCACCTAGTGCGTGCGTATGGTTTCTTTGAGCGGCAGCTTTTGTGGTTTGGCGCGACCGCTCATCACGGGCAGCTCTTGTTGATGGCATGGACCTGTGTTCGGACGACGACGGGGCAACAGCTCCGCTGGAACCTCCAAAACAGCCTCCCGTTAAGCATGAGAAAATCTTCAAGATTGAGGACATCAATTAGGTTTGGAAAAAGGAATGACTTTGAGTAGGAAATCGAGTACAGAGCACAGGAAAGAAAGATACGACTCGGGTGGGATGCTCTGTCTCAGGTACAAGCAGATAACGGCACTAAGCTAGTGCAATGTTGGACTCCAGAAAGCCTTGGAAGCTGGTGTGAGGAGCCCAAAGAACAAATAAAAGTTCGTGCGGCCTAGTTAAGGCAGTGACAGGAACGTGGGGCAGTTATGCACCGCCTTATAAATGAGCAAAGAGACCCGGACGTAAGTTGTACTTGAAGGGGGTCCGGGAAGCTAGGTCACGGGCTTGAAAAAAGTCTTAGCGTGGAGAGCCACGGCAGTTCAGCCAGAGGGGGAATGCAGACCTCACTTATCCAAAGCTGACACATCCATTATGTTTATGTCACACTCACCCAGCACCCAGGCCAGACCTGGGTGCTCTAGTGCGGCTCGTGAGATGTTTTTGATGAAGAACGATCTGAAACTCGTCAAAAGTCTGCTCTGACCGTCGCTATACTCAAATAAATTCTCTGATATCTGATATCTGACTTGTTACAAGAGAACTCTTTCTATCGTTCAGCATCAATAGCGTTCACGTGATGACTCAAATCAGGAATGGATACCTCCCCTTCATCAACAGGGGACCTCGTATTTGCATGGTAAGCGAATTGATATAGAAGAAATAAATAAACGGAGCAGCGACAAATAACGTATATTACAATTTGGATAAAGATTTAGATAGATCTTCCGCAATATATTTGGTCAGAACACTTGCTGCAGATAAGCATGTGATCATCGGATTTACACCGGATGCGGCAGGGAAAATCGACGTATCGATTACATGTACATTAGAGCATTCATATAATCGACCTCTTGCATCAACAGCTCCCTTCGTTGGCCCCTCACTGGACATGCGACATGTACCCATCTGGTGGGCAGATCCTAATCCTACATCATAGGCTCTGAACACTGACTTCGCTGCATGGTTACGCCAGTTTCGGTAATCAACATCCCACACATTTCGCTCAGATTTAGGCTTCGATGAGATGAAGTCTGGAATTGAGCCCAGAGGCATGACAATACGATATGCACCGCCAACATAATGTATATCTGCACCTGTCAGGCAGCCTTGGAGGAGTGCCCACAGGTCGTACTCGGACGTAGCATAATCAATATACGGCTTGAATGGATCGTTGCGGTTCAGTGTCACTTGTCCTTCACCCTTGTCGCGTGTGATCACGAGTAAAAGGCTGAGATGACGATACTCGGCGGCAAGCCGGCGCCAGTCGGTCGGTGAGCGGTAGGGTAAGAACTTCATGCATAAAGCAGGTAAATGATGTATGGCTTCGATTTTGGGTCCGTGGAACTGTCCATCCAAATTGTCTGATTGTGTGGATACCGCAGTCATTATTGGATCGTCCTCACGGTTAACATCCGCATCGGGATACAACCCAAAGCTCACTGTAACTGGGTGGAGCTTGAGATGCCTGCCAATGTGTTTATTCTTAAACCCAGAACGTAATAATAGCAATGGAGTCTGTAAGGATCCGCCTGCAATGACGACGCGTTTAGCATTGACAATGAGACGCTGCTGGTTCTTGACGGCATTTATTCCTGTCGCGTACCCATTCTGGTGTCGTATAGATATAACCTCGCATTCGTCGATGATCTGTGCTCCGTGGTCCACTGCAAATCGAAGCCACTCTGCAAAGCCTCCCTTGTCAGAGCCATGACGTTGCCCATACCCAAGGAAATGGGTATTTGGCAGATGCTTCCCGGTATTCTGTCCTGTTTCTCCAGCAGAATATCCCGATTTGCGGCAAGAATCTAGGATGAGCTGGTTTGTGAAGGAATGTGGTACCCCAATATCGGTAGTTACTCCCATTACGCGACATACGCTTTCTATAGCATCATCGAACTCGCGCGTGCCAAAAAGGGGAGCACCCAAACGTGCAAATTCTTCCCGAATAGGAAGAGGAGTGGGAAGTGAGCAACTCCAGTTGACGGCACCACCACCACCTACTGTTGCACCAGCTAACACGCTCATGGAGGAATCTCCTGATACTATGAATCCCTCATTTTCGAAAGCTTGGCGTTCACGCTCAAAATCGGTCTGCCCAATCTCTGAAAGGGAATAATGCTTGCCCTTCTCTAATATGAGTACTGAATATCCTTCTTTCGCAAGTTGATAGGCAGCAACACCAGCACTACTCCCGCTGCCCACAATGACCACATCAGCACCCAGATGAGCAGGAAGAGAACTGGAGGGCGCCGCGGGTAAAGGGGTAATAGGGGGATCCCACTGCGGTACACTCTTCAATTTTTCGATCCAAGGGTGCGGCTCAATATATCCGAGTGCCTTAAGGACCCCACTGTCGACGCGAAGCCATGCTTGAACGCTCAGGTCGACTAGTCCTGCAGCAAACTCACGGAGTCCCTGAAGGGAGCTTTGTCGCCAGGAATCGATCACTTGCCAAGAATCTTGTGGGCTCATCTCTGTAATTAACCAAGGCGATCCAGTCAAGGGAAACGCTAAAGCTCGGTACGAGAGAACACTCAATACCAACCCCAACTTCTGTTTAGCGTCGTCACGTTGAGTGGACAGCACCCTTCCAATTTCCGGTCGAAAATTTGGATGCGAGATGGGCGATAGCGCCAACGCTTGTTCACGATCCCGGGTGGTAAAGCCCGTCTCAGAAAAAATCGCATTAGCATCAAGAGGAGGCATAACTGCCCGCACCAATGCCTCCAAAGTTCTCCATTGAGTTTCTGACAGCTGGATAGTATGCATGCTTATAGTCCAAACACTGTGCGTCTGGGGAAATGCCTTAAATTATATAGCTCGTGGACACAAGCTTACAGCGACAAGCTCCGGCGGGCCGACTCTTTGTCATTTGATCATTAAGTATGCTAAGCCAACGACCTAAATATGTGAAAAGACACAGTTCCAACTCTGGATTCGGCAACTGCTGAACAAGTATAGTTGCCTTTGATTATAATTGTATGGAAAGATCTATAAGGACATCTGCACGTGAGCCAACTGTAGCTTCTCACAAGCCGAAGCCGATTGGCTCTTTCAACATCGCTGACGCATAGGAGCATGTGATGCGGGGTGGTCGTACTGGGTCACTTACGGATCCTGCGAGACCCCAAAAAAACCAACTTGCTGACGATAACTGCAGAGGCGAGAGCCTGAGAGCCTGTATCCCTATTTATGACTGTGTCTTTCATGGCGTTGTTCTAGATACTTGGCATTATCCGAAGATTAGTTCTTCGCAATCTCACTTACTGACAGCGTCAGTGCTTGTTAAGCAAGTTGCCTTCACACCGTCAACCTGGAGCTAAAGCACTTCAGGATCGTTCCTTGCTTATCAAGCAGGATTTGCATTCACATCTCACTGCATCAGATTATATAATTACAGTACGACAACAGTAGTGGCGAAATGAAGGCTTTGAAACGGGTCTTTCGTTCCGATAATTTGGCTCAAGGCGAGAAGGATATCAAGAACCTTGGCTATAAAAGTGGAGAGTTAAACTCATGTACAGGATGCGATGCATTTCCTCCCGGTATGAAAATAGATGACAGCGAGCTGTATGGCTCAGCTCAACCCACTCACGCTCAGATCTTGATTGCCACCGACAAGACTAATTGGAAGCATGATATCTCAGAAGAAGAGGAAATTTGGGGCCAAGTTAGTTCTGCTCTCAATACTGCGAGCAGCAACCTTGAGAGTATTGTGGGCGGAAGCGTTCGGATTAACGGTACGGATCAGCCAACCGACGATGTTCCACCTGGCCATGCTCATGTCATAATTTTACCCCAGTTTGTGCAGCTGGACGTCACTCCAAAAAATGCTGTGGGCAAGGTGGCGGAAATTTTAGCATTGCAGCCGGGCGACAACCTTCCCGACGGGACTACTCCCGTTATGGATCGCGGCTTTGTTCTCTTCTGCTCTCATCGTCAGCGTGATAAGCGTTGCGGCGTAACGGCGCCCATCATGCGAAAGGCCCTCAATGCTAAGCTACGCCAAGAGGGCCTATACCGCGATCCTTTAGATGACACTTCGGGCGGGGTGCGCGTCTTATTTTGCAGTCACGTGGGCGGTCACAAGTGGGCTGCTAATGCGCTGATTTACCAGAATACAGGAATGGCTGTCATGCTTGCTAGGCTCGAGCCTGAGCATGCTCAAGATTTGGTGGAGAAAGTGATACTCAAAGGCGAGCTGCCAATAGATCACCTCCGCTCTTGTAACAAACTAGAGAGTTACCAATGGTAATGTTTGATTTTACTCGTAACTCCGGAGCATTTTCATCTGCACTATGCCCGCGTTACTATAAATCTCTTACGATATAGACGAAATAGAGTACTTATGATTTTAGATATCCGAAAACCACCATTTAAAAATCTGATGAGTCAGAGATTTTTGGCTCATGTGATGATATCAAGAGAGGATACAGTCCACGAGCTCAATCGCGACGGACTAATTGACGCCGTGAACTCATTTGTTGACACTGGTCTAGACATTGAAATTCCTATAAATCATGGTCCTCTGCCTAAGTTCGGCCTAATTGCCTCTCTGTTCGAACGGATGTCACACATCTCCGGCCCAGGATCCACTCACGAACGCAAGCATGTGATTGAAGAATTTATCTGCAAGTGGCGCGAGGATGTTGGAAATGACATGTGGCCTGCGTTCAGACTTATACTGCCTCATTTGGATCCAGATTGTCGTTTACAGATGAATGCAGCGAAGCTGGGGAAAGTTCTAGCCGACGCTCTTGATCTGCCTAAGAACTCAGAGGACTGGATGGTTCTGGCAAAGTGGAATGCTTCTGCAGCATTGGGACCGGTCAGCGCATACGCCAGGAGAGGAAAGTCTGGGGAGGCTTTCAGCGATGCTGCTTGTGACAGAATCTCTAGACGCCTATCTCGTACTTCGCCAACCACGCTAGACGTCGGTAAGGTCAGTGATATGCTGTGCCAAATGGTAGGCTCCAAACAAACCAGCCAAGTCGAGATGATGAAGCAATTTTTGGCATGCATGAATGGCGCAGAACTGAAATGGCTGATCAGAATAATGCTGGAGAACCCAGGTGCGGGATTGTCAGAGCGAACGCTTCTGCCTATATGGCATAAAAATGCTTTGGCATTGTTTAATGTCACCACCTCCCTTAAGATAATTTGCCATCAACTCTGGGATGATGGTATTGAACTTGAGGCAAAGGATTCTGTTGTGAGGCTTGGTGTTTGCTTTAAACCAATGCTGTCATACTTTCGCCCTGGGAGCTGCAAGAATTTTGACTTGGTAGTCACGAGCATCAACGACGCTATCGCCAAGACGGAAGCCAGTGCGCGAAGACGGGCACAGCGAACAGGATCAACAGCCGACAGCTTAAGAAGGTTCTTTTATATTGAGGAGAAGGTCGACGGCGAACGAATTCAGCTCCACTGGTCAGAAAGCGGCCAAAGTTGCAGATGGTTTAGCCGCAATGGGCAGGAGTGGACAGAAAGCTACGGCTCAAGCATCAACGAGGGAGCATTAGCGCCCTATCTGAAACACGCCATTAACCCAAAAGTGCGAAGTTGTATATTGGATGGAGAGATGGTCGCCTATGACTCTGTAGCCGACGAGGTTCTTCCACTTACCAAAATTCGACAAGTGTCGAAGGAGCGGCGCGAGGAAGGACGGTGCCATGTTTTATTCCTTGTATTCGATGTTCTCTGTGCTAATGGCCATGATTTTACGCGGTTACCATTGTGTACTCGAAAGCAGGCATTAAGCACCCATATCTTTCCTCCGTCACAGCGGGACGCTGGTCGCAACCGAATAGAAGTGCTCTCTTTTTGTGAGGGTACCACTGCAGAAGATATCGGATTGCAGTTCAGAAAGATTTTACAGCTCCAGTCTGAAGGACTTGTGGTGAAAAATCCTTGGTCGGCATACAGGTTGAATGGCAAAAGTGCTGGAACCTGGATAAAGGTCAAGCCGGAGTATATGGCAGGCTATGAAGCCGAAAACTTCGACTTAGTTGTAGTTGGAGCCAACCGCGGAGAGGGAAAATATGCGGGAAAATACACCTCTTTTATCCTGGCTCTGCGGGATTCGGAGTCTGTCAATTTTTACACTTTCTGTAGAGTCGGCTCTGGATTCGGTGCTGTCATGTTTGACGAGATTCATCATCTAGTCGGCGACAACTGGAGCTCAAAGAAACCCCATAATGTCCGCACCGCGAAAGGTATGGTTGGTCGAGAGGACAACCTCTCTGATCGAGATGTTGGCCAGGTGTGGCTCGCTCCTGAAGTTGGGCTGGTGCTTGAAGTAAAGGCATCGCAAATTATTCCCTCTGATGTATTTGCCGCAGGGTGGTCATTACGGTTTCCGCGGTTTGTACGACTGCGTCGTGATAAGGGTAGTGAGTCGTGCATGAGCTTGGCCAATTTGACTGAGTACCGGGAGGCTCTTCAGGACCCAAGAGCTTCTGGTAAATCAAAGCGAGGACACCTCGTGAATGATGAAAGAGCGGAAGCTCCGAAAAAGCAAAAGCGGAAGGACATGCTGCAAGCAAGACGTATTTCATCTGCCGACAACAAGATGAAGATATTAGATGGTGTCACTGTTTTCGTGGGAGGCGATATCAAAGATCCAAAATACTTCACCAGAGAGGAGGTAGAATCCTTTGCAAGATCCATGGGGGCAGAGATAACTCGCAGGTCACAGACCCCGAATAGTATCATTATCGCTGATCGCGATCTCGCACGCGTGCACACAATTCTTAAGCTGCGAAGCAGGGCAATCGTCCACTCACGCTGGCTGTTCGACTGTTTCCGAACAAAACAGCGGCTTCCATTTGAACCCGACCATTATCTTATATGTCCTAAGGACGATGAAATGGCAGAAGCTTTGACACGAGTTGACCGATGGGGTATACCTTTACGCAATACTATCACTCCAGACGACATTAGCCGCCACTTTGATAAAATCGTGCCTCCAAGATGCTACTCAGATTCAGAGCGGCTTTGCGCACTACGGAAGCTTTCGAGCTCAGCCAGCCAGGACCCCATCAGCCGTTCTTGGCTATTTACTGGTTGCCGCGTGTTTTGTATGGAAGTCGACGTCCTACCAATTTTACAGTTTGGTGGCGCAATTTTTGTTGACTCGCAGTCCGCCACGCATATTGTTTGTGATAATAAAAATTACAGACCTCTGCTAACGTCTTTTAAACCACCCCACATTGTGTCCTCGACGTGGGTACGAGCCTGCTGGAACGCGTCCACACTGTTAGATGAAGCAACATGACGTGCTGTGCAGAGCTAGGCTTAGATATCTTTAGTTTTTTTTGGCATATACAAATCACTTTGTTTTTGTGTTTTCAGACTCCTCCCTTGACTAGGGTAGCGAGCTTGATAGCGCTGATGCACTGGCCCGACGAGCGCGAGAGTCCTAAAGTTCATCCTTCGCTTCATCCTCATCCTTAGGTGTGATAAACTGGCGAAGCAAATTGCTTCGAATGGTGAAATCGTCCTTTTTGTCGGCAGTGATCTGTCCTGCGATCAGCTTGCTCAAACGTGCCAGCTCCTTTGTCGGGTATGAAGGGTCCACAGAAGCTTTTTTGGCAATGCGGTGATACTTTTCTTCGAACTTCGAGGACAGAGTAGCCAGCTCCGCAACAAAATCTTTGAATTCTTCCGACTCCTCACCCTTTCCGACGACCTCAATAGCAAGAGTGGCCAAAGAGGGCTCGACGCCGGCGCCTGGGCCGAGCTCACCAGTTGTTAAGCGATGAGAGGCGCCTGCAGTTGTCAAAAAGTCGACAAAGCTGCTCAATGAGCGGCCTCCTATGTAATCTTTGGACTCCCCGTTCGACAGAGAAATCAGCGTTGGATATCCTCTCACGTTGTACTTGCTCATGAGCTCATTCGCATCACCATCAGTACAGTCAACGTTGGCAATTATTATATCCTCATCACGCGCATACACCTTTGCCAGTGCTTCCCATTCGGGCTTAAGCTGTTTACAGTAGCCGCACCAGGTTGTTGTGAACGCCACCAAACCTGATTTATTCTGGATCTCACGCTCGAAAGAGTCTTGGTCTAATTCCGCGACGTAAGACTGCTCTACGGGAGCGACGCCTTTTTGGGCGCCGGTTCGTTCACTGATGAGATTCTGGAGACCCTCTAGGCTCCGCTCTTGAATCTCATCATCGGACCCATCGACAGCCACCCACCTGGTCGTGGGAAAATATTCGACGTTAAAGCGTTTAGCGGCCTTACGATTAGAGTCTCCATTAATTCGGACAAACTGAACTTTGGAATCAATCTCAGGACTATAAGATTCTGCTAACTCTCGGAAGATTGGCTCAAACTTCTTGCAATGCGAGCACCACGAAGCGTAAATGCTAAGCAGTGTCGGGATCCCTCGGCTGAGAATTTGCTCGAGATCAGCATCCGAGGCTTCTTGCACTGTGGCAGCACAAGAAACACTCAAATATGCCACTAGCCACCAGAATCTCATATCTAGAAGTGATGACGCTGTCGTAACGTGTTCCACTTAAATAAGCTTTGCTGTCGAGATTTGGGTGTCGCACGAAAGTCGCCTCTCAAACGTGCTGCAAGATTACGACTTAAGCGGGCGAAGGTTGCAAGGCCACCATTTTGGCAGGATCGCAATCTTTTCCTCTTTAATATTTCGTCCATAGAGATTTTAATTGAGTTTATTATTCTTGAGATACGGAGGATGGATGCAGGAAGAGCGCGTTCTCTCACTGCATCTAGCTCTTGACAGAAGCCGTGTTCTTTAAACTATCCGAGCACTTACTCCACTGTAAAGAGATCGCTATCCGGCTCTTCGGGTATGTCGACTTGGCGAAGTAGTCCGGTAGCCACATCCAACACTAAACCATGGACCTCGACACCGCGCGTCTTCATGTGCTCGCGCACGATATCGTTGTCCTTTACATTCCATACTTGTTCGATAACATTAAGTTCAGTCAGTTTTGTCTCCCGCTCTTCGCCAGCCTCCAGCTTATCGAGAACGTCGCGATATTTCGCTCGCACGTTACGGAGATTCCGAAGCCAGCCCTCGAGAGCTCCGCCAACGCGCTGGGAGGTCAACACTGTGCTCACGCCTTTGCAGTTGGTATGACCGCAAACAAAAATAGTGCGACAGCCGACCACTTCCATTGCAAGTTGCAAGACACTCTGGCTGCTCGGGTCGCAGTTCGGCACCATGTTAGCTACATTGCGATGGACAAAAACTTCGCCTGGTAACAGATCAAGGGCTGACTCTGGTGCTCGACTGTCGGCGCAACCGATCCACAAAATCGGCGGCGCTTGCCCTTTAGCATTAGCAGCTAACAAGCCTGGGTTTGCCTGGTCTAGTTCCCGCGCCCATGCTGCATTGCGCTTTAAAAGCTTTTCAAGCGGGTCAGTAACGGCATATCGGAAAGGAGCACGGCACATTTCGGCAAAATCAGATCGATCGATGACGGGTGTACTCTTGAAAACCTACTAGCCAATGTGCTCAATGACAATGGTATGAAAATCTATCGACGCTATTGACCCGGGTGTGCCGAGTCAGCTGGGAATCCTGGTAATTCTATGGCTTGGTGGGAGATGTCGCAAAGGGCGTAGCTGCTGTATTAGTTAGTTGATCAGTGTTAAAAAGCTCGTTTGTATTTTTCTCTACACGGCCTACTTCTTTGCAGGACTTCAGGTGAAGAAATTCAGACATCCTCTCAACGTACCTCAACAATTTTTCATGGTCTTCGGTTGAGATGTGTCACCACTGACGGCGACATAACATAAGAGCTCACTTAAGCCGTCGGGGATGCTCCCGCCATGAAGCAGATCGAAGCTGGACCCGCAATTTGCGATGCATGCCTGGGGCCAAAGAGAAGTATACGAATTGTGAGGGACTCCCGAGGTGATGCATGCAGGCTTTGCAGTAGGCCATATCCTGACTACAGTTGGAAATTTCAGGGTCGTCGTCACACACGCATATGTCCATCATGTGCAGCCACCAGAGCAGCCTGCCAAGCATGTATGCGAGACTTAGTATATCAGATTCCACTTGATGTGCGTGACGCTGCATTGAAAATGTATTCAGACGTTGATCGGCATTTATTGTTAGGGACTTTGCGAGATCGTCTCCGTCTTCAATCCCGGTCAGACACGGCTGGGGAAACGAAACCCAAGCTGAGAGACGCGTTGCGCAGATTGCCTTTCGATGGTCCCCCTTTGAATGAAAGGCCCGCTGAGTCTACCACGCTTTTTATAGCAGGTATTGAGGAAGATATGGATATCAATCGACTTCGTCCGCGGCTGTGCGGGTCACTGGCGAAGTTCGTGGTCGACCGACAAGCTAGATATGCACTCGCCGAGTTTGAAACGGTCGCTGAGGCAGAGGCCGCGACCGCCGTCAAAGAGCGCGCAGATGGAGTACGATTACGGATGACTTGGGCCCCTCCTAATTATGAAATACCTCGTTTTGGTCCTGATCTAATTAAGCCAATCGGCAACGCTGTTCGAAAATTTGTCCGGGGCCGCTCGCTTAGGATATAGGTCAGTCTATAGAGTTTACGCATTAATATTATTACGCATTACAGCACACCTCATCACCACCCAAGCTGGACGGCGCCACCTTTGTACAGCCACCAAGGCCGATTACGTCATCAGCTGAGATAGACACAGCCTGCACTAAGAAGGTGGAGATGGAGACACCTAAGCCGGTGACTGCTGTAAAGCTGGTATTGCTAGGAGAGGCTGCTGTGGGTAAGAGCTCGCTTGTATTGAGATTTGTGAGCGATGAGTTCCAGGAGAATAAGGAACCGACTATCGGAGCTGCGTTCCTGACCCAGAAATGCCAGCTCGCAAATCGCACAGTCAAGTTTGAGATTTGGGATACGGCGGGACAAGAAAGATTCGCGTCGCTTGCGCCAATGTATTATCGCAATGCCCAGGCAGCTGTCGTTGTATACGATGTGACCAAGCCCGCAAGCTTCGTTCGAGCAGGGCACTGGGTTAATGAGCTTAAGAGCCAAGGCTCCCCCAACATCATTATTGCGTTAGTGGGCAACAAGCTTGATTTGACAGGGTCCGAAGAGCCGGGCCCTGTAGTGGAGGAAGAGGACGAGGCTGGCCGCAAGGTCTCTTATGACGACGGTCGTAAACTAGCAGACGAAGAAGGTTTGCTGTTTTTCGAAGCGAGTGCTAAATCAGGATTCAATGTGCGCAAGATATTTTTGGCAATTGCCAATAAGGTGCCGCTCGAAACGCGTCGCCCCCAGCCATCTGGCCGGGTTGGTGGTGATGCAGGCCCCGTGGATATTGCTCAGCAGGATTCGCAGGCTTCTAACTGCCAGTGTTAAGTATTTATTTCGCTTTCGTTGTTTAGTTCGAATAAGAGTTACGGCCTTTCTCGCCTCAGCGTTCCAGACTATAGTTATATATGAAAACTGCTATATCGTATGTGGTTCGAGCGTGAGTTCAGCTCTAAACCAAATGATCTGTGCTAACGCATGCAGCGACAAATTCAAACTGCAGTCTGCATTTTACAAATGGAAATTCTGTCTACGAGAAATGGAGCATCCACGGACATGAGATGAAGGCTGCTTCCTACCATGATCGAGCTTATCGGTTCAAACAACTACCTTAAGCGTGCCTGCACGAGCTCCAGCAGCGTGGGTCCCTGCTCTTTCATCTCGTACTGTTTGAATGCAACGACTCCAACAGTGACAGCTATAATGGGGTCAGCCCATCTGCCTACCAAATACTTGTACATGGGCGTTAACTTCGGAGGATGGGCTGCGTCATCCATGCTAATACCGCTGCCGAGAGTCTCTGTCCTAACCACTAAACTGGGGGCAAATTCTACCCTCTGATTCGATTTACTCTCTACCACACCTCTTATTAAATACATCTAGAGGAAATAGTCCGGTGTCTTGCGAGTCACTGCAGGCTCGTTCGCGCGCGGACTCGGATCATACTGCAAGAATGTGTTGTAAAGGTCCTCGTCCACTTCCATAATGGCAGCTTGGTTGCCACATCGATAGCAATAGTTTGGCGCGGAGAAAATTGTTACAACTTGTTGGTCATGTGACCATGCATAGCCCTCCATCACCAGCTGGTGGGCACGCGAGATGAGACTAAGGCCATTCTTGTGGTTGAACTGTTCACTGATATCTTGGCCAAATGTGTAACCAGCACCGCGTGCAGAAACACCCCAGTTAGGTCGCTCGTCAGGGTCCGACCATAGCAAGTCAGACATGGGGCCATCGTGCGGTACCTCCTGGAACCGGTTCAGGCTGCGGATCTGGTCAATAGTCTCAATACTGGGACTCAGTCCACCGTGAAGACAGAAAATTTTGTTGTCAACCAATGCAGTAATAGGGAAGTAATCAAACAAGTCTGTGAACAATCGCCAGACAGTAGCAGAGCCGTACTTACGCAGGCACTCATCGTAAAAACCGTAAACTTGAGTTATTTGCCGAGTCTCATGGTTCCCGCGTAAGATCGTTATGCGACGAGGGTACCTAACTTTCATTGCTACAAGGAAGCTTACACTCTCCACAGAGTAGTAGCCTCGGTCGACATAGTCACCCATAAATAGATAGTCCGTATCCGGGCAAGGGCCTCCAACCTGGAAAAGCTCCATAAGATCGTGAAACTGGCCATGGACATCTCCGCAGATAGTCACCGGGGCCTGGACTGGCTGCACGTTGTGTTCAAATTGTAGCAAATCCTTTGCCGTCAAGCACAGTTGTTGAACCTCACGTTCACTCAAAGGCTGACACTGACGTAGACGTTCTATCCAGCCATCGAGTTCGCCTATTGATGCTTGAGGCGCGGGACTGTCTAGGTGTAGGTTGAGCTCTCCCTGCTCGCCACCTACACCAGCCGCGTCCCGCGCGGCCGCTGGCGGCGCAAAGTCACCCTCATCCTCCAGTGCTCCAGATAAATGGGCGTCCTCCATTTGAACGTCGGGGTCGATCTCCATGGTAAGCCTCACCGCTGCGAATCAATACTCTAGGCGATGGCACTTGATGCAGGATGGTAGTGTGTCAGCGGTAGGATACTTCTAGGTCACGTGCCCGAATGCAGAGATATTTTGGTGTTTGATGTCAGCACTTACCTCCTCTATCTGGGAGAAGTGGATAGAAAGGAAGAGGAGACAGGTGCGTGTGGTGAGGGGTTCGCGGCACGTGGAAGGAATCAAAATACGTATATGGTGTGGCTTGTCATAATTCTCCTGATTAAGAATGTTGTATAAATATTTTTGGAAACATCAAGGACATACGCGTGCACGCAATGTACCAGTCTGTTTTCCTTTCAGTACGTAGAAGTTAAGTGGCAGCGTAGACTTTTTTTCCATGCTGAACAGTCGAAATTCTACTTGTGTTCCAGTCGCCGTTCACGAGAGTTCGTGATGCAAGCGTTAGCTATAGAAGGTAAAGAGGAGCCCGATCAAACCTAATATAACATTTTACGCTGTTTTGCTGCGTAATAAACTACAATAGTGTTTCCCGCGGTGAAAAACAAGTGGCGGACCGACTGTGTGTGTGATTTATACACCATAAAAAAACCCCGGAACTTGTTTGCTTGCACATAAAATGACTTTGTGGTATATATACTAGTTGATGTATGTTTGATGCTTGAGCACGAAGCAGAGCCTCTCTACTTGTCAAATCAGACACAACGAAATGAGAAGACTGTGGTTATGGTATATATACGAGTGGTATACGGTATATGCAATAGGCTTTACTGCAGTCTTGCATGCAAATGCCCAGAATTTAGCAAAAATCCTTGATAGAAGGGCCCCAGTGACAACGTGCGGACACTAGGCTTCCCCTCAGCAGGGCATGGCTGCAACCTTAGTGGCTGGCCGCTGGAGTCAGAATGCAGGTGAAAGACGAATACCTCCCAAATCTCCTCGTATCGACCCTGTCAGAGGCCGTAGTGTCTGTCGTTCAAATCTGTTACTTCGATCCTGGTGGYCTGTTTGCTGCTCTACGCAGCACGTCTCTACGGTGGCTGGTGTCTCAGCAATATCAGCTCCGTATTTGCCCATATCAGATACAGTGAAAACTGTGTTTAGCTTGGTCATTTGCAGCTCCACAATTTTAGAGACTTACAAGGGGTGATTGCCACCGGCTTTATACGATCCTTTCGCTGACTCCTCTTCCGGATGTATCGTAGTGTTCCATGCATACACCTAACCCTATTACTGCTTCAGACTACTCCTCACTGGACATTACGCATCATCACATACGATAAAGACCTTTGGGAATAGCCTCTACAGCCTAAATGATCGGCTTCTCGTCCCAGAAATAGGACAGCCTGTTGATTCAGTGTCAGTTACCATTCTCTAGCCATGTCTGGGCGATTGGAAGATAGACTCTTTTCCGATCGATCATTTGTAGCTCCTCGGAACACTCGTTATGTTTGCGGAGGAGCTCTCCACGAAAACATACGCTTGACAAAATTAGGGTTTCTGCAAAACTACCTTTCGCAGACGTGATCGCACCCCTGCTCCCTAAATATGCTACTAGACGCAACTGCCATAGCAATATTATAATTTGGACTAATTTAGGTCAAGATTGATTAAGGGAAACCGCTTTAACTGAATTTTTTCCAAAATTTATACAAAAGAATATTATTCTAAGGCGAAGGAAAGGTGGGCGAGGCTGATTCACAGATGACATAAGACGAAGATCTACATGGAGAGCCGCATGTGAAGTAATATCTTACATGAGACAAGCCTTCCAGCTAGCCCACGAAGGGGCGCCGCACTCATTACGCAATGAAAATGTGCCCACCAAAACTAGCAACAGCGTAGAACACTCTTCTCTGCATGATCCAGGACGCAAAATTGATAAAAGGTCATTGCCGTGCATTGGTTGGGCCGTTATAAGCCCTGAGGCGACATAATTCTGATATCGAAATAAACTTCAACGCGGTAAGGGCATCCTGCGTTCTTCTGCGCCCCTTTCTTGGCTTTTACCAAGATCGGCGAATCGTGATACTAATGCCACCTAACCCTAGCCGCACTAGAGCGGCTTTGTCGGCGTAACTACGGGCCCAGGCGGGCTTGCGTACACTATCGTTAATCTATAGGTGGAGGCATGAGTACGTATTTTCAGTGCATTGCAGGATAACTGAAGAATTGCTCTGATTCATGATAGCCCCCGTGCAGGAGTAGCACTCGCCCGGCTTCCTTTGAGCTAATCGGTGAAAATTGCAACTAAAGAAAAGAATTACAAGCTGAGACCCATGCTCAGCTGCAACGCGCGGATCTACTTGTTTTTTCTACTTTGCGCCTTTGCTAGTGCCACTCCGTTTACTTCTTCCAAGATGATGATCTAATTCGACGACTTGGTGATTAGAAATAATTACTAACGCAATAACGTAATCACTGCACGTAATCATATATTGTGAACGCTAACGCAAGGGGAAGGAAGCAGTGTGTCCCAAACGTAGGAATGGTGTTAATTGCGCGTAAAGCATAAGCATGCCTTTGTAAGCGGCAGTGTATCGGTGTCTCCTAATCGCGGCAATAGCTCCTAACGGGAACCATGACCGGCGACCGTACGTTCGGCACTTTTTTTCGACGTGTTTTGCGCAGGTCTTCCGCTGACTCCAGACATGATTCAACTCTTTCTGATGTAGGCGATACATCAAGAGACAGGAATGGCGCAGAGACTACAGACGACGTGCTCCATTCTAGCGCACATTCTAAATCTGAGAGCTCGATAGTCTCTCCAGACATCTCGAGACACCCCTCAGGTTCTGCATCGTCTCAAGTTGCTTTCAAGCCCTCAAGCGTTCGTGATCTCCATGGAGAGACCTCCAACACTTTGCGCGCGCCGCCAGATAATGCCAGTGTAATGACGATCGCTTCATCGTCCAAACGGCGCCGTAGGTCTCTAGACACGAATGCCTCTACACGTGCAGTTGCTGCTGAGTCTATACTGAGCCATGAGTCCGCAGAGTGATCTTTCGTAGCTGTATTTATTTTTATCATATTCAGAAAAAACTCTTGTGCATTTGAGGGTTGTATCAAATCTGTAATTAATGCTAAGCTGCTTCTATACCTACCATTCTGTCGCAATCGCAATCGCAATGTCAACGCAACAGCTTAGCCAACATGTATACTACGTCAGCTCGGACGCTTGCTCCACTTACACATGACAACGCCCCCTGCGCGTCCAGCATCAAGACCGGCACCACGTCGTGCCTCCACCAAGTCATCTGAAGAATTGACTATGTTGCCTCAAGAGTCGGTTACTTCCCCTGACGCACCACCCCCTCGTCCGTCGCGACGACCAACGCGGCTTGAAGTGTCCGTGGAGAAAACAAAGGAAGAAGACCTCGAGATTCACGATGAGCAAGTGGACACAACAATCTCTGAAACGTCTACAGTGTCAAAAAATGTGATATATCCCGAGATTGAGGCGCCTGTAGGGGTTGGTGCCTCGGCTCCGCCATCTGATGAGAGCGTCGCAATAGCCCAGAGAATCGCTCAGGCGGTCGACCCAGATCCTCCAACCTCTGTTGAGACTGTGGAATCCACGCAGCAAGAGGAAACAGTAACGAAAACCTTTGACCAGGACAACGACACTAAAACAGAATACGAGGTATCTGAAGTGTCAAAGGAAAAATCGGCCAATTCGGGCTACGACCACACTGATAACCACTCTGTGGACGGAAGTACACCATCTGAGTCGAGACCGACAACAACCCACTTTGAGAAACCAAAGAAAGAGGAAGACTTAGGCGCTGAGCCGTCCTGCATCGACACTGACGATTCTTCAACTGCCGATACTAACACTAACGTGGGCACATCCAAGGTTCAAGATCCTATCGGAGAAAAAATCAGTGAGCTGGGACCTGAGAAGACTGCAGACCCGATTTCACTTTCTGCTGAATTGGATCCTGAATTTGAGAATACAGACAAGCAGCCGAGACTAAAGGATTCTGTGGAGAAGACGCATAAAATACAAATAAGCCAGCACAGGCGGGATCCTAAACTTGAAGGAGTAGATTTCTCTGGTGCGACATCTAATGATTCGCGCTCTACGGCTTCTGTGGATATCTCGAGTTCCTCAGCCAACGATAACGGCATCGCATCTAAATCCGAACTGGTTGATGATCCTGGCGACAATTTGCTCCATAAATTTTCAGAAAGGCCCAAGCGTAACGCCAAAAATCCACCGACAGAAGATACCGGGCCTCAAGATAGCACGTCTCACACAATTAGTTCACCTTCTATGGTTGAAGAAGGTTCATTAGCGTCACAGGTGAGATCTGTTGCTGGAGGGCCTAGTGAAGACAGTTTAGAGAAGGCTGAGTCTGCTATATCTGAAGGACTCACAAAGTCGGCTCATACAGCATCAAAAGAAAGCCTCAAAGCGCCTTCAACTGACTCTTCCAGCGCTCAGGATACTAAAGATGAGAAAGCACCTTCGAGCGGTTCTGACTTGAGACGCCGTGATAGCGAGTCAAACTCCATTACGGCTACCACTACTGATGAAAGCAGTGAGCATCTTTCGCCTGGGCTAGCAGCTTTGCAGACAGAGGCTAAAGACTCCAAAGAGAATAAGAAAGATATCAGGACCATCGAGACTGAAGGAGCAGCGGAGACAGAGGAGGCTAAGGAGAAGACAGAAGTCAATAAGGATAAGGAGGACCTGAAGGCTCCGAAGTCAGCAGAGACTAATGAGAAAAAGGGGGCAAGAGAAATTGGCAAAAAGCCGCCTCCTCGCCCTTCAGGTCGTCCAATTAAGCCGCTATTGGCTCCCGTCAATGATGTAGAATCGGATGTCAGTCATCGCGAATCTCGCAAACCTCCTCCCAAGCCAGCAAACCGACCACGGCTAACGAGCCAGTTTGAGCAGGCTGCGCGAGATGCAGAGGAAGATGGAAAATCTACTGCGGCTCCTCGAACATCCGGACGCATTGCTGGACTTCAGAGCTCTTTGTTTGCGGATCTAAGTTCAGTGCTTTCGCGGGGACCCCCGGGCCGACCTAGACCGCCAAAACCACGAGCATCACTTTCGTTGGAGGGACAAGATGCACCTGAGGCGGGCTCTACTCAGAGCGCTGACGGTGTCCGTATGGACGGTGCTGACGTTCAGCTTAAGGCTATGCCATCTCACCATCGGTCGCGAGGGCGTGTTACCCATCGGTCGCGAGGCAGTCGGCGCCTCCCTGATGAAGCTAAGGTTAAGTTTACTGTCTCATCTGCAATGCTGTATTCAATACCGGGCCCGTCAGAGAGTAAATCTGCCGAAGTTACATCTAGTTCCAACTCTGAACCGTCTGGTAGTACTATGGGAATACTGAGTAGTGACTCTTTGGGCGAAATGGACGGTAAGACAGCGAGTGAGGTTCACTGCTCAGATCTTTCTAAGGCTGTGCGAGATGCACTTGTACAGCCTCAGGAATATGAAGTTGCTGAAAAGGGTTCGGACTTGGTCTCGGATCCGACTGTGGAAAAGCCCTTGAGTGCCGACCGCCCCTCAGACACTGAGAAAATTGCCTCTGAAAAGCCGAATACTGAGTCCATCCAATCGGCTGAAACTGTGACATATAATATACAAAAGGAGCCAAATACGGAAGATACAGCGCTACCAGTTCTGTCTAAGTTGCTGGACCGTCCATTGGGTACAAAGAAACGTGATGCCGACGAAAGTAACGAAGCCAACGGTGGAGGGCCCTTGCATTGGCATGTTGACGATGCTCACGAGATGATTGAGCGATCGTCACAAACAAGCCGAGTACCATCTATGGAAGACATAACCCAGGTTGGCCTACCAAATACTCTCGAAGGCTTACTCGATAGGCCAATATCGCCTCAGAGACTATCGCTGTGCAGAAGCGCACCTCCATAGGAGAGCTCGCAAGTTTTGGAATCTCCATTGGCGACAAGGAACTAAGACGCTGATGACAGACCAAAGGGTACAGTGCCATCTAGCTCCAGAAGTGGCTCTGATTCTGTTGATGATGAAAGATGCTTGACAGATAGTGTTTCAGTCCCCTCCGAGGTAGCAACCGTACAAGATTCACAGCCCCCAATGCGATCGACAAATCGTCCAATTGGCAAGGTCTCCTCCCATTCTCGGCACGAAGCCAGTACGGATGATTGAGCGATGAGATGAGCATCAAAGAGTGGCAAGCTGGCTTCAATCGCGTCACCAAACTATGACTAGATAGCCGCACATTTTAAGATGTATGAATGAATTAAATCAGTACGATTCTAAATTTTATTCACTTAGGAAGTTGATCGCTTTGCACTTATAGCACTAGGTAGAAACATATGTACCCACGAGCAAAAATATTAGTCAGTGTTTTTGGTATGTACAAATGTGTGACTTGTTCGGGCGCATGCCCCTAAAACCGTGTCAATGAGAGCGTGTTTCATCGATGTAGCGGGTTTCACGGTGAGACTGAGGTTAGCAAGGCAGAATCACTCACAACTCGAACACTGCTACTTTAGAGCCGAAATCTATTTTTGCTTTGCTTAGCCATCCATTATATTTACATTTGCGGCATGTTTCCACTTCGGTCATTATAAATTCGCAAATCCGATACCTGTAAGGAACAGACCCACACCATGCTTGAGCTAGCACTTTTAGCCTTAGTCGGGGCTCTGAGTCCAGTCACCATCAAAGGAAATGCTTTTTATAATGGGTCGGATACTCGGTTTTATATACGTGGAGTCGATTATCAGCCCGGAGGGTCTTCCAATCTCACCGACCCACTTATGGACGTAGCGGGAATACAACGCGATGTTAAGTATTTCACAGAGCTTGGTCTTAATACAGTTCGCGTGTACAGTGTCGACAATAGCCAAGACCATAATGCCACTATGCAGATCCTTGCAGATGCGGGAATCTATGTTCTCATTGATGTAAACACACCGTCCCAATCCTTGAATCGGTTTGACAATGCAACACTAGCAGCGTCATATAATTCAGGCTATCTGCAACATGTCTTTGCGACCATTGATAGCTTCGCGCAGTATCCGAACACACTCGGCTTCTTTGCCGCTAATGAGGTTATCAACTCTGAAAACACGACTGAAGCCGCTCCATATATTAAAGCTGTTGTTCGTGACATGAAGGCTTACATCAAAGCCCAATCCCCGCGACAAGTTCCTGTCGGTTATTCGGCAGCCGATGTCGCAGAGAGTCGATGGCAACAAATGGAATATCTCAACTGTGGCAACGATGAAGGAGAACGCATAGACTTTTTCGGCATGAACGACTATTCATGGTGTGGCACAAGCTCTTCTTTCCAAATATCTGGTTGGGCTCAAAATGTCGAGAGCTATGGTAATTACTCTATCCCTATGTTCTTGAGCGAGTATGGATGTAACACGCAGAGACCCCGGCAATTCCCTGAAGTCGCTTCTCTGTACTCTACTCAGATGTCCAGCGTTTACTCAGGCGGTCTTGTATATGAGTATTTCAACCAAGCTAATGACTATGGCTTGGTAGAACTTAACGGAGATAATGTGACAACTCTTCAAGACTTCACCAATCTGCAGAGCCAACTTGCTGCTAACCCCGATCCTACCGGTGCTGCTGGTGCAAGTGAAACCAGAGTGCCTGCCGAGTGTCCTTCCTACCAGTCTGGTGTCTGGGACGTTGAAAATGGCACATTGCCAGTAATGCCAGCTTATGCCAAGAGGTACTTGACAGATGGTGCTGGCAAAGGTCTTGGGTTTGATGGTCCTGATACTCAGAGTGGCTCTCAGCTCGACAATCCTGATGCTATGTCCTCGTCGTCAAGCACGTCTTCGACGCATGAAGCAAGCTCCAAGATGTCATCTAGTACGGCGTCTTCGTCGAAGTCATCACTCTCGAGTACCTCATCGTCAATGTCAGTCTCCAGTACTGTCTCTACCTCATCCTCATCTTCGTCAAGGTCTTCTTCGTCTTCAAATGGCGGAAATGCAGCTGAGCTTAGCCTCGCTCCCTTTGCGATATTGGCACTCTGGCAATACTTACTTTAGACAAGCTCGTAAGTGTCGATGCTAGTTCCTATGTCTGGCTTCAATTTCCGCGGATATCTGTGGCTGCCGTTGCATCATCGTATATATAACTTCACATGTAGTTTGTGTGTATCAACCAAAGACGTTCTTTGATCCAGAGAGTAGGAAAAGAAGCGCTAGACGACAACACAAACCAACAGGTATGAGGTTGGAAATTTTGTGTTTTTTCAATAGCGGTTTGTCGTTTATATCGGCTGCAAAACCTTTGCAACAGCTTGTTTGCTAAAATACATTTTACAAACTTTAAGCTTTGAAACGTATTACGTCTCGCAGAGGGCTTACATTAAAACTACCGACGAGTCGTTTTTTCTAGGTATAATAAATGCCAAGTACGAAGGAGCAACATTGATTCGTGGGTTGCAATGCTTAAGGATTCGGTGGAGAGGGAAAACCATGGTCGACAGCTTGTTCACTAACGAAACTTACCTAAGTCTATGTCCTTGACAGCGTCATGGGGTATATTGACGAGCAAATATATCTGAGTCCTACTTGGAGGGCTGATCAAGCCGCAGCCCGTTTAGTGCGAGCAACAACTACTAAAAATGATACAAATGTTGATCTAGACCCTGCTATTCGTCGCATAGGATTTGATTCAGCTGAAGCGCAGGAAGCCCTGGCAACAACAGCACAACAAGGGACCGAGGCTCTTGCCCAACACGTCGAAAAGCTTATGGAAATCAGGGAAACATGGGACCCGTTAAAAGCAGTTCTCGTGAATGCTCAAGCTTCCCGTCGGCGACTAGGTAGGGATTTTATTCGCCCTTACGAGAGAGCTCGCTCGTTGACACGTGCGGCATCGGCATTACACGCTACTCAGATCATAGCTCGTCCCTTACTGAGGTTTCTGAGGGCGTGGTGTATAGTCGAAGATTTGAACGTCTCTTCAGAGTGTCGTGCAGAGGCACTCGTCAACGCTATGGCCGTGTGGAACGATAATGCGCATATACACCAAATAAATGCATTGGCCAGTGTCAAAGAAACAGAGCCCACTATACGGAAACAGCTTATTGATGATGCTATGACTGCACTGAGCGAATCTCTCGGAGACGAGGTGGCTTTGGCAACCCTCAAGCTACTACTCGCATCCGCGCAGGTAACCCGGGACAAAGTGGAAGAATTGGCACGGTTAGCAGCAAGGAAAATCGTCACCCAAATATCTCGCAGCTTAACATCATCCTCTGCACTTGAGCAGGCTCTTGGAGACGCAATTCAGCAAGAGTCCGAAGCTAAAACGGCTCTAGAAGCTGTTGAATCTGAGGTAGAGTTTTGGGGCCTGGTTAGCGCCCCATTAGAGCAGAAACTGCATACGGTGGCAGTTACCAACCAGCAATTGATGAAAATGTTTTCACAGAACCGAGAACGCATTCTCTTGGTTGCAAAACGGGTCCCAGCTGTGTATGCTGTGCTACAAAAATACAAGTAATTATTTATTCATTCAATACAAGTTTCGTCTCGCGCGATGCCAATGTTTATTTTTGGAGGCTGACTTCAGTTCTTGAAGCTTAGCCCGCCTCCGTATTCGAGCAGTCTTCCCAAGCCGACATTTTCGTCGGGTTGGCTTATAGTCGGCATTGATATCTGGTGCCGTTGTGGGTTGCGGGTATTTAGATGCAAAGGCAATAATTGCTGTACCAGATATAGCAACCTGCGTGAACTCATCCCTTGCTCTAGGCGATGAATGGTAAAAATAATGGTCTTGGGGTCTCTCCTGGCGAAATAGTGGCTCCTCAGCCATCGCGTCGGCCACAGACACCGAAACGCCTCCAAAAAGCTGAAAACCGTCGAGGTCATCGTCAATGGAAGAAGTCTCGGGCATTGTGTTCGCTTCCCTTACGTCGAGTGGTAACTCGGAACTCCTCAGCCTTGAGCGAGAGGCCCTGTACCTACACCACCACTTCTAATAAGCTCCACAAGACTTTCGTGTGCTCTGCTTACGCTAGTCTGACATGACCAAACATAATAGGGCATAGGTCAATTATAACATAATATACAAACATCTTTCACGTGACCATGTGTCTCTCCAAGTCTAAGTCCTCCACGCATCCGGAAGCACACCTACAATGTCGGCTGCGCAGAAGATCCTCAACTCTAACCCGAGCGATCTTGATATCAAGGTTGCTCAGGCACTTGTCGAGCTCGAGGAATCCTCAGATCTCAAGGGTGATGTCCGTGCCCTTCAGTTCAAGTCCGCTCGTGAGATTCCTGTGGGTCAGGGCAAATCCGCTCTCGTTATCTTTGTCCCGGTGCCGCTCTTGTCGTTTATCCACAAGGCCCAGCAGAAGCAGCAGCGCCTCACCCGTGAATTGGAGAAGAAGTTCCCTGATCGCCACATTGTATTCCTCGGTGAGCGTAAGATCCTCCCCAAGCCGGGTCGCAAGCGTAGCAAGCAAACTCAGAAGCGTCCTCGCTCCCGCACTTTGACTGCTGTTCACGATGCCATCCTCGAGGACCTCGTCTTCCCCACCGATATCACTGGTAAGCGTATCCGTTACCAGGTTGGTGGCAACAAACTTTACAAAGTGTATCTCGACCCCAAGGATTTCACCAGCATCGACTACAAGGTTGACTCGTTTGAGGCTGTGTACAGCAAGCTCACAGGCAAACAGGTCTCCTTCGAGGTTGGCCAAAAGAGCGAGGTTCACTAAATGGTGTTTCGTAAGGAGATGGTTTTTATATATTGGGCATAATCTCGTCGTGTCAAAAGTAACTTAAAGTGTACCAACCTAATAGGCTTTTATTATTAGCATTGGTCAACTAAATGCTTCCAAGGAGTGTGTTTACGGAGTTGGGGTCCAAAGTAGTAGTATATCCAAGGCACGGGGATGAAAGCCACTGCGATGAATCCCAACAAACTGCCGCCCCAGTGATAGCCTAAAGTGTCAAATAACTGCTTGCTAAAGAGAGGAAAGACACCACCGAAAATTGAGCGAAGTAACGTTGAGCTTGCTGTGGCTGAAGCTGGGTAGGTGCTGAAGTCAACAAGATAAACAAGGCATGCTTGAAAAGCGAATGCAATCCCTGCACCACAGAGGGCTAAGCCTATGATAGGCACAATCCAGTGCACCGATTCCCAATTTGACCAAGAGTACAAGAACATGCCCGCAGGGAAGGTCCAGCCAAAGAACATAACAGGAATCAAGCGCTGCTCAGGGGGAAGTTTGCGACCAGCCTCAGCAGCCAGCTTTCCGTAACGGACACTCCCCAAAAAATTGCCGAAGCATCCAATCATAAATCCAAGTCCGTAGCCGATCAATGGTAGATATTGTGAAGTGTACTCCCATCCGTGAATGTCGTGGAAGCTGAATGACGTGCTCGTCAGAATTCCATAAAAGCAACCATATAGGAAACTGGCATAGATAGAGATCAATGCTACCATTGGAGTTAGAGCTAGCTGCAGGGGCCGCATCAGGTGGACAGTGAGGACCTCTCGCAATGAAAAATGCCACAGGTCGTGGCGGCAGTGTAGCGACCACTCTCCCTTTTCACGGCGAGTACTGCGAGCCCTTTTCTCCTCAATACAGGGAAGATATGTCTCACTGACGAAGAAGAGACCAAATAGAGCGTCAACAAGACTCATCCAAGAGACAAGCCACAAGCACCACCTCCACCCGTCCAGTGCTGAACGATTACCTCGAATGATGAGAGAACCAATGATAGGAGAAATAGAAGCTCCAAGAATGACGCATGCTCCCATAACTGCCAGGGCTCCTGCCCGACTTGAATGTGACCACATATCTGCCAGGGCGCCTCCGCTGGTTACAAGCGGAGCTGCGCCAAACAGACCCGCGAAAAACCGCACAACGACTAGAGTAGCCCATCCGCTGCAAGTAGCAGTCCACATTGACAAAAATGAAGCAATCAGGAGCGGAAAGAACACGCCAACTTTTCTGCCATACACCTCGGAAAGTGGGGCCATAAGCATTGGCCCCAAACCTATTCCAATCACAAATAGAGAAGTAGGCAGCAATGCTACCACACGCCCGATATGAAATTGCTCTTGGAAAACTGGGGTTGCTGGACTCAGGATAGAGCTAGAGAATTGTGTAACAAATGTACCTGACGCAAATACGAGGGTATGGCAAAACTTTTTCCGAAAAGACCAATTCTGAGGCCGGCGTGGGCTATCTAAGGCAAACACATATAGTCCACTCTCATCAAGGACATAGCCAGAGTCGTTTGTTTTCGTCAATGTGCTACCACTAGCTCCTTGGCTAACAGCCTCGCTAGCTGTCTCACTAACAAGCGCATTGCGCTCTTTATTGTCGCCAATAATTTCAGTTTTGGAGAGCATTATTGTCATAGCAATATTTTACCAAAAACTTGGGTGCGATATGATACTACTGTTCTTTCTTATACGATTAAAGCGCAAAGGCGAATGTAAGTATAGCTATACTACCTCTGCCTTACGCACCCTAGCCCAAACTTTACCCTGCCCAAGATCGAGCTTAGAGCTTTTGGCCGATTTTCGGTAGTACCAAAAAGCTGGATTTGTCAAATACCACGCTATGAAGTAGCTTGAATTGAAGTACAAAAAGGTTCACGTGTAAAATTTGGACCTCATTACAGCTCGTCAGTACAGAATTTTTTCATGTTTGTTGCGTTTAGTCTGCTTTCCATGTGGTTTGTGGCTCAATCGGCTCACCCTAACCCTAAAAATAATATCTAGTGAACGTCAGAAGATCCTAAACTGATACCTTTGGTGAAAAACTACCGAATGAATGAGAGAGATATAAGTCATGTCCACTGCGTAAGCTTATTCTGGTTAAGTCTTCACATACGGGCTAGAAAGCATCCCGGGTACCTTCATAAGCCCGCATCATATGCAGGCTGAGTACCACAGCGATTAGTCGTTTCCTACGCAACAGCTCACCCAAGAGACGCTGACTTGTGTCGACGTGGAAACTGTGCTAAACGTGTCAGCCACCAAAGTACGTTTTATATCGACTCAATTGACGCTGAGGTATCACTCCATGAGGACCTCTGTATTTCGCAGATTTAGATTTTTACTTTGTTGGAATCCATTAGGTTTCGAAGCATCCCAACCATCTTGAAAGTGCGATTCGGAGAATTATCGGATGATGACTACTATCGCGTGCTCACGCTGGTTTTATTTTGTCAATAAACGTGTCCGCTTTGGTATGCTCAATTCAATATATTTGCCTTTCTAGATTTACACAAAATCAACAAGAGCGCAAGCGACAGCTAGATCTACAAGGAACGCCTCTTCTTTTGTCAGTTCTGAAGCATTGAATTGGGAAAGTAATCTCACCTCCTCGTCTGATTGCGCCATCAAGCCGCAGAATCTCTGCCGGCATACTCCGTCTTGGGTAAGGGTCGGAATCATTTCGGCTCCATGACTTCCTGCTATCAGAGGTATATAAGTTGCCACAACGAAGAATAGGAATTAAAACTCTGCTGCAAAAGAAAGACACAGGCTTGTTCTTCCTTCTATTGTGACTATGTCTCAAAGAAACAGTGAGGTGAGCTGTTTACATTTTTATCTATAGGGGTCACTTCCTGATCCAAGTTCCTTCGATACACAACACACCGCCGTTAGAGGAATTCTCGCCTCTAGTCATGGCTAGAATCAAAACAGTATCAGAGTTAATGCGTTCTTGGCGTTGATTGCATCTGGTCCAGAATACACGATCAGAAGCGCTTACGTCCTAGAATTTCATGCCCATTAAAATACTGACTAAAGATGATGTTTGTATTAACATCAAGGTGCCTATCGTGACAATAACATCTCATAAGTTCTTTTCTTAATGGTGCACCCTATGGAAGTGCTTCGAAGGAGGTATTTGCACGAATATCAGAGATAAATCCTGATGATTGAGAATTTCTAGTTGCACGGGATCCTAAAATTATGCTCAATTTAGTACGTACACTGAAATAGAATACATCACTCCATTTAAGCTTCCGAAGTCATATTCTAACATTAATAGGCTGAAGACAGTAGCTTGTGCAGACACCAATATCATCTTTTAGAAGCTGGAACAACGTCCCCGGACCCTGGTGAGGTTGTGACGTGTGCCGTAAGCAACACGCTGGCCGACCTCATGCGCGTGCTGCTGGCTGTGGCAGCTCTTGCAGCTTCGCTGGGCAATTGTGCACTTGCGCAACAAGATCAAGAGATTCAGAAGCCATTAACGTACCTGGATTATTACCGAATGGCTTCCGCCAAGCTGTCGGCTGGCAGGGATGGAGCTGCTCTTTCTGACTTGAAACAAGTTCTCGATCTTTCTCCGACGTTCGCTCCGGCCCAGTACTTTTTAGCAGCGACATACTTGAAGTTGGGGTTTGGAAAGAAGGCTGAGGAATATTCTGTACCCTCTATTTGTTCAGATGACCGCTGCATTGGCGTTCTAAATGAAGCTCAGGACTATGAGGCCACAATGGAAGAGGCTCGCCGCACAGCAAGCTCTCGAGATTACGATACTACAGTACAGTTACTAAATCATGCTCTTGAGCATGCTCCGAAATCTGTAGAAGCATTGCGGATGCGATCAGAGGGCCAATTTAGCCGGGGAAACGCAATTGAGGCTGTTGCTGACTTGCGACTAGTCGTGCAGCTTCAACCACAGGATGCTGCAACTGCAGCACGACTTGCAGTGGCTCAATACGTATGGCTTGATGAACGTGATACAGCTTGGAAGCTTCTGCGCCGCGCGTCTCAATATGACAGTGAAGCTGCCGAACCTCGTTATGCCACGAAGCAGTTGAGGCAGCTTGAGAAACAGCTATCAGGATCCCCACTGAAGGTCAAGTACGCTAAGGTTCATGAGATGGTGATGGAGCTGCAAAAATGGGCTGGCGCTGCTACTGCTGTAAGCGATGATGCCGACGACGGAGACCTGCTGGATCGCTTGAGGCATGAGCGATGTGATGCATGGGCTCATAAGGGCGCATGGGACCGTGCTGCACGTGTCTGTGCAAACGTACGAGATTCTGACCCTGAATTTGCACCAGCACAGTTGGTGCAGGCGTTCTTAGACCGAAAAGCTGGAAACTCTATGGCTGCCTTGCAAACCGTAGTAAAACTGATACAAGGAGGACAGCTTGACGAGAAACTGGCAAAATACGCTCAAGATATGCACGCGGAGATCCAAGCTGAACGGCAGCAGCAGTACTTCCAGCAACAACAATCATATGGCCGTGCGCACGGCGGCAGCAGCGGTGGAGGTCCATCTCAGGCTACCCCTGAAAAAGATTATTATGAGACTCTAGCTGTTAATTCAGATGCCGATACAAAAACTATCCGCAAAGCTTATAGAGAGCTTTCCAAAAAATACCACCCAGACAAGTATCGAGGTAATGACATGACGGAGGATCAGGTGATGGCTAAAATGCAAGAAATAAATGAAGCCTATGAAACTCTATCTAATGAGGATAGCAGGCGCGAATATGACTCTCTAAGGTCTGGCGGTGGTGGTGGAAGTGGTCAAGATTTTGCGGGCCGTGGCTCCGGAGGCCAGGGCTTCCCTGGTGGTGGAGGATTCCAAAACATCAAAGTTGATACGAAACAATTCGGAAACATGTTTCAAATGTTCCATGGTTTCAGTTGAAACGAAGAGCATTCATAAAGTACATAAACAAACAATTTTTCGGAGTAAAAGACGTCACGCCTCATTTGGCCCCAGCCCTCTGACGTCCCACTGAGGTCTCAGCCGCGCCCATGCTGACCACTTGCTGAGTGACCAAAGTAATTTTAACCTCACGAAATCTTTGGGAGAAAAGGTATGGGCATCTGGCATATGAGGCTATTATGCCGGCGTAATAGCTAAAACGCTTGGCGCATCGGGATCAAAAGCGATCTACTCCTCCGAAGCCTGAGAATACGGGTGCTCACTTCGATGGCTTTTGGAGGGTTTCAAGGCCCCATCAATAGTTCTAGCTACTATAATTAGGACTTCTCCCGACGACCCCGCCGGAGAGAGCCACCAGGCCTCGGCGACCATGCCCTTGGGCTAGGGTGTTTCTACTGACATAATACCTGAGCGCTGAGCTAGGTAATAATCACCGCTTGGATTGGCCACGCTCCGAGCTAATAGATACCAGCACTCCCCACCCGATTGACAAAGTGAGAGCACAAAGACTTACATCTACAATACTGTGTCGTCACTGCGCCAATGGATACTTCTGTAGCATCCTCTGGTGAAGTCAGTCCACACAATAAGTCGCGTCTGCGGGGCAACGGCAAGGCTGAGGCGTCATCAGGAACGTCAACTCAGTCGAACGAGTCGTATATTCCCCACAATGCAGCTTCACATGACATTAAACGAGTAGACAGCGCCCGTCGCCGGGCTGCTGCTTCCTCGACCTCAAACTCAAACAAGCAGGGCCATCCCTCTGACCAAAGCCCAAGCCCTCCTTCTGATGCTACATCCACAGAATCAGATACCGCCTCAAGTCCCAGTGCTGGGTTATCCACCAAGGAGCTCCCGGAGAATCTTTTGAAGGCTCCGGTGACTATTCGAACCCCTGCTAAGGACGCCTCCCATGTTGCTGAACCTATTGGCGGTACCGGCAGTGACGGCGCCGCAGCTAGCTCCAGAGACACCGTTTCTGGTAGAAGTTCCTCGAGCACAGATATCAGCGGTAGTGGTCAAATGACCGCTACTGCCAATGGCTCTACGGGCAGCTCAGTCGACTCAACCACGCAATCGAACCTCGATTTTGCTAAACGTGATCTCAAGGCGTTACGCCGTGTTTCAAAATCGCTAGCGGGATCTTATGGCTCTGAGCATTCGAATCTAGGGTCCCGTCTCAATTCTGTAGGCCAGCTAAAGCTTTCAACCAACCTACGAGGATCTGGCTCGAGTAATGAGAATGGCAACAGCGCTGGCGCAGTACCTTCCACGTCAGATGACGACGACACCCCTGCGTTGCATGCTGATGATGGTGAACGCATTCGTGCTCCAGCATCTGCCCACCCGTCGCGACAGAACTCGCAAGAGATTGGCTTAAGGCAGCCGTTCACGTCGTCGCAGTCAGAAGGTGCAAACCCGTCTCAAAGACCGCCACGCAAAGCTAAGGTACGCAGCTGGGATTTGGAGACTTTCACACGACCGCAGAGACAACGGCACTACGAGCCAGCTCGCTTCATGCTGCAGGTGGAGAATACAAGCCCTGCAGATGGATCCTCTGCCAGTTCGTCGGCGGATGCGTCAAAGGCAGGTACTCCAACAAAGCGCGGCTTCCCTGATCGGGTGAGACTTGAGCTTAGGCGACCTCATCGGATTATTCCTTCGCCCGATATGGATGATCTTAGCCGCGCCAAGTTGGACGTGCGCGTGTCCGATGAGCCGCTCCGACAACTTCGAGAGCCCCGGCACCCTCTTTATATTCCTGCAGTTTTGCGTCCAACCCAACCCCAAGCATATACTGGCCGGCAGGAGCGTCTAGCGCCCTATACCGGCAGTGGTCCTGTAGCAGCCCCTGGACGGCTGCACTGGCAACCCGATTCTTCACGCAAAACATGCTTTGCCTGCGATCGGCCATTTACAAGCTTTACGAGACGGCATCATTGCCGAAAGTGCGGCTTTCTGTTCTGCAATACCGATTCTAAGCATACAATCGGGCTTGGCCGTGACCTCAGCTATTCACTCTTCGGCTTCCCATGTCGCGCTTGTACCTCATGCGCTGAGGATTTTGATCGATTTGCCTCTAGCGCACTACGTCTTCGTGACGTACCGTCCTTGGCGACTGCGGTTGCTCAGCCGACGGTATCCTCTGCGGCGCCTCCCACCTCAGTTGGTGTCGAGGTAGTAGCCGACGAGGGACAGACATTCGTTGGCTCACTTGTGAACACGGACTGGTCTACTTTTTGAATAATACAAGACGCTCGTTTGTCTCCTAATTTATTATATGATACACTTAATCTTGATATAGAGCTATTGATCTGATATAAGAAACATCTGATTCTAAATGAATGGGGCGAGTGTCATTACCATACAGCAAGGATTTCTGCTGCTATTCGGTGAACGTTGTTGCATAGTATTCGGCATTGGGTCGCCCGCATGTATGAATTATCTGAGTCCGTTCATGAGGACCTGGATTTACGACTTGTTAAGACCACTGTCGGCTTTGGTCTTCTGAAGAAGTGATACGACCCACCAAGTTAGGGCAGCAAGATTGGTAGTGGCGGGGGCCATAGAAATGCCTAGATCTACGGCCGCAGTTGAGGCAACAGTGGGAGCAGCATACAAAAACCCATACCACTTTTCGAATTCAGGCCACACGATGTCGTCAAAATAACCAGGCGGGTCAGCCCAGAATCCTTCAATCGTTGAATAACCTGACCGAGCTGCACGACGCGACCTTATCTCATCGTGTTGTGCAGGCATCAACACACGAAAGTCCAATTCGTCTAGAACGGGACTGCCTTGTTGATAGAGCATAATGCCATCAACAATTAGTACCGGCTCGACGCCTGCAAGCTCTTTAGCCAGCGATGCTTCCTCTTCGCTACTCATAAATCGCTCCCCCGGATCATTTCGCTCTTCATTGCTACTGTATCCTGCTGGAAGCTTGCCAGACTCACGTACGTTCTCTATAACGCCGCGCATCTTTACAAGGTCAAAGGCGCTGGGTGTGTCCCAATTCTGAACACCACTAGGGGCTAATGGAATGGCATGGTCTTGCACATAAAAATCATCTTGCTGCAAAAGCACCGCTTCTGGAAGCACCCGCAAAAGAAATCGAGCAAGTGTCGATTTCCCTGAACAGCTCGGACCACTGATTGCTAACACTCGCATATCTTTGTATACCCCAAAAAGGCCCCGAATTTATCTTTTGGAAGCTCTTCGGTGGCCTACAGTAGTCGTTCGTCTCCTAGCACAAGCTGCTAGGAGGCGGTGACCTTTGATATATGTGCGTCAGCCAATATCTCGATCAAGGTAAAGCCTCACAGCCAGAGCGGTGGAGAAAAAGATGATCCCCCAGCCAGAGCCTTCCTATGATCTGTGATCGAGTAATAAGCTATGTGAGTATCGTTCCTACTAAGGGCAAACCACAGTTTGTCTATTCACATGTATGGTCGTACTATGAAGCATAGGGCTAAGGGATTTTGTGAAACCTTAACAATAAATAATTACATCGCTGCCGTTACGGATTTTGCAATTCTGGAAGCAATTCTTCCGGCCTCACCGCCTTCTTTGACTGTATCCTCAAGGCCACTGAGAAGAGCGTCGTAGACAGCGCCGAGTGCCTCAATGCGTGCGTCGCGGTCTTCAGTCAGACCCGGTGCGAAGGGCGAGGATACTTGAGGTACAAGGAATAAGAGAGAATCGGGGTGCCACGTGACGTCTGTAGATTCGGCATCTTGTTGTAGTCCCAAAGCTACTAAATTGCTGAGACTTTGGAGATGAATGCCGCGCGTTTTGGCAGCGAGCTTTCCAAAGCTAAGTGTTGTTGTGACTGTGGCACTCCGTGTTTGTCGGACTGCAGACTCTTGTGACCATCCCAACAATGGAAAGAAGAGACTAAGGCTTCGAGCAAAGCCCTGTCTTGCAACTTCGAATGGACACATCTCGACAACTACGTCTAATGCCTTCGTGGAGTCCGCACGTACCGATGCAGATATGTGTGTCATAGCAGCATGTGTGTATAATAGTATGTTCGCAACATATGCTGCAAGTCCATCGCGATTGAACTCTCCGAGGACTCGAAGCCCAGAGACAGCAGCTCGACGAACTTGCGGGTCCTCATCTACCAGTAATGGACTCACAGCCTCAACTATTGTTCCAGGTCGTAACTGGTGAACTAGATCAATTAGATTGGCAACTGCCTGGCGTCTCTGCGGTGCCTGGTGATGACGAGTTAGAGCGATGTAGGCACTAACATTGGGGCCTTTGTGTTGATTTCGAAGAACGATGGCCCGCGATCTAAACGAGACATCGGTTTGGTTGGCTCTCTGGGCACCTAGTTTTCCGACCCGGAGCTTTTGCTTCTCGAAATCTTTGGCTTTTGGCTTCGCCATTTTCGCCCTCCGACCACAGGTTCCTATTAGAAGTTTCAACCCTTACTAACCTTGAGCTTCTGAGATTTGAGGTTGATTACGGGCAGCGCACAAGAATGTTCGAAGAAAGAGGAGATCTTTTTTATGATCCTAATAATATATGCATGATCTAAGCTGTAAGTGTCTTCAATTTTTCGCGTATTTCAGGAACCTGTCGCAATTTCATATCTAGCGCAAGCTTCTCTTCTTCAAGTCTCAGTCGCGACTCCGCGTCCAGATCCGTGAATATATAACCACCGTAGCCATCAAGTTGGAGAATCTTCGAATGATACTTCCAAAGTGATGCACGATGTGAAACAGTCAGCAAAGTTATCCCTAAGACCTGTGCGTGGGTATAGATTATCTGCTCGATATCGATTGTGATACTAGACGTGCACTCGTCGAGAATCGCAAATCGAGGCTTGTGGTAAAATAGCCGAGCAGCAGCAATTTTCTGCTGCATGCCCATACTCAGATCTTCTTTCCACTCTCGCTCAGCGTCCCACCCTCCGACTTGCTCGACGCAATCCTCGATTTGCAAAATACGCAAGATCTCCATTAGCTCCTCATCCGAAGCGACATTATCCTCTTCTGTAGTAGGATATATAACCTGCTGTCTCAAGGAGCCTCGTGACAGGTACGGCCGCTGCGGTATATAGAACATTTCGCGCTGTGGAGGGCGCACAAGCTTTCCGCCTCCTCGTAGGGGCCATAGTCCGCCCAAGAGCCGGAAAAGTGATGACTTCCCTGAGCCATTGGGGCCCACAATGAGAACATTCTGGCCCTGACTTACAGAAAACGTGAGATCTTTAATGAGGACTTCGTCTGTTGGTGTCATTACAGATACATGCTCGAATGCAATGTGATCTCCTACCTCCACCACGCCGTCGCTGACAGTGGTATCATTAGACGATGTCGCGAGGTCAGTGACAACACTGAAATAGTTAGACACACGTGAAACATACCCGGCTAGCGAGGAAATATCCTTTCCAGACTCAACAACGCGACCGAATGCATCACTGCAGAAAAGTAGTAACCGTCGATTGGTCACGTACGACTGTACATAACTGCCGCGTCTGGCATTTCGCTTATCGAAAAAGACAGGTATAGCACAGAGTACAAGACCCAATGCTCCCCAATAGTATTTTATCACAAAGTCCTCGAAAAAGTGGTATTGTAGTCTATGCCGCAACGTTCGTTTCGCATGCATGAAGAGAGAATAAAACGACCTGTTCACAACCAGCTTTTCAACTTCGTGACCATTGTAGAGTGCAACCTCTTCAGAGTAGTCAACAAGCCGTGTGTGCTTGGCCCTGAAGTCACCTTCCAGAGCAGCTTCCTCGGCAACATATTCGCCGAAAGGTGGTGCCGCAAGCTTGAGTGCGCGAGCAGAAAGCTGAACAGCCAGACCAATCATGAAAACATTGTCACTTCCGATGTTGCGGCTCAGCTGCCAAGTATATAAGGACATGTCAAGAATGGGCTTGGCCAAATTGGCATAAAGCGCACTAAGGCTCGAGCTGAGCCTAGCAATATCGGCCGTCATAATTTGCTCAGGGCCATTGATCCTGTTCCCTGAATTTAACCAGTAGTAAACAGACTTGTCGGAGCCCGGAGATTCATCTGTAGGCAGATACTTAGACAGCATTTGGGCAGTGAGCCTTGCTCTAAATCGAAGGCTCAAAATCTGCTGGAGGTAATGCAACATGGAGTTCGTTAGTGACGCTGGCACACCAACGACCATCCACCATGCTACGCTTCTCAAAAATGCCTTACCGTCACCTTGAACGAGATAGGCTGTGATTTGACCATCGAGTCCGGCAACATAGAGGCTGAGAGCACTGCGAAATACAAGGAAAGCACTCTCCAAAAAGAGCAGCCAGAACTCGCGAGAATGAATGCCTTTGGGCACAAGTATTTTAAACAAAGCGAGAAGTTGTCGAATGAAGTCTGCATTGACAGCTACTCTCTTGCGCTTTGAGCGGCTCAATTTCGGAGTCGCAGAAGGTCTGATCAGCCTATAAGCCATCGCACCAAAGAATGAGGTGTACATTGCCGTCGTAAAGGCAGTGCGATGCTTGCCGTAGAAACGTCGTACTACCAGAGCCCGTGACCCAGACATCCTACGAAATGCGGGGATGACTCAACTGGATGTCAGTATACCCCGTCTGGCAGCAGCACTGACACGAACAGCCTAGTACGAGCTGCAAACAAAGCATATTGAATACTTGAATTTTGCGGGTGTTCAGAAATTTGCACTCCTCACGCTGTGGATCAATAGAAAATCCAATCGCATTAATCACACATTATAGTAGACTTTTTAACATGCTTACGACTACTACGTAAATGAGCTACAAATATAAAAAATTCGAATTGTCTCTTCATAACTTAGAGGCACCCACTGGTAGGTTGGGACCGCTAAGCACGTTCACTTGTGCTTTCCCATTAGGCCCACGGCGGACACCGAGCTCCAGCAATTTGGCATAAGCGGCAGCAAAGTCACGGTAGAAGTGATCTTTATCCTTAGCATAGATCTCAACCCACTTTCGGAATGACGGGTCGCGGGTTAACGACATATCTGTCGGCAACATCATTAGCTCTTTGTCCTCGTCATAGAACTGGTCCCTTCCAGCAGGGCTTTTACCTTTGTGCCATTCCTCATTCAGAAGAATTTTGAAGAAGGTATTTGAGAAACGAGTCGGCGTTGGAACCCAGGGCCCATCAAATCCGGACCGGCTAGCATGTGTGCGACCCAGATTATGTGCTCCAGTCAGCGCCACAATTTCTTGATCATTGAATCCCATACGGTAGAATATGGACCGCAAGTGGTCTTGACCCAGAGACCCATCAGGAAGGCGGCCGTTAGGTGGAACGTTAGTCTCATCAACATAGTCAATGCGACCTGGCTTCCACTCGATGTGAGGACCTCCCATAGCCTCGATGGCCACAGCGCCAGCTAATGTCCACAAGTCGGCATATGTTATCCAGGGAAACTGCTCTTTGATCGGCTCCAAAAACTTCCTCGCATACTCCAATCCAGCATTAGCACCATCTGCTGCTTCGAGCTTATACCGCATGGTTGCTCCGTTCGAACCTCCTGTACCGGTCTCCTTATCGTAGGTGCCAGCGGCGTGCCATGCAAGCCGAACTAGGACAGGACCAGCGCTTCCATCGTCGTATCCAGATTGTGGAATGACCTTGCGAATAGCCTCTTTTACAGCGTCGTAGTCACCTTCTTTTGTCATGGTAGCTTAAACGGTGAAAGAAAGCGACCAAACGCTGTCTAATGCTTATAGCCGATGTGGGGTAATTAGTCAGAGTTAATAGGCTGCCTCGGTCTTAGACTACTCCCGACCGAGCCTGGTGATCGTAGATTCCTACAGGACCGGAAGGAGACGATCGCACATACGATTTTAATATAATAGTCGCTGCGGCAATTTATCGTTAACGCATAGAATATGCCATATGTCAATCTCTATGAGGGCTCAAGTTGTCAGCACTTTGCTTCAAGGGACGCTGGAAGCGTCACAGGTTCTCATGCTGACTATCATAAATCAATAGCCGCATGATTTGTCAATATAGATGTTATATGTGTGGGGATCCCATTGATAGATTACGAACCGGGCTTGAGACCCACTTCCCGGCCATCAGCTGTTCGACGGACATGTGATTGTTTACTCATAAAGTTTCTAAAAGGAGAGATAGTTAGAATACATCGTGTGCACGCACACCATAGAGATATTATTAGATCCCAAGACAGAAATCGTGAAACACAGCTTCGGTAGCTGACATGCGGTCGGAAGATGCCCATTTCAAAACGTTACTGCAAAAGTCGAGAGCGAGGGGCCACTGTTGTAAAACTACAGACAATGGGCGTGAACCAGGAACGCAGAATTGACCAGATTTCGGCGCTACAGGACGCATTAACTCTCGATTAATGTCGAAAAATACACCCGCTCTGAGGCACCGCGTCAGAATAGAGTGATCAGGCACCCCTAGAGCTTGAGTAATAAGATTGATTTGGTCAATTTCATCTTCGCCCAAGAAAAGCGGTCTTCCCGTAAGCATTTCACCCACCATGCATCCAAGAGACCACAGGTCGATCGACGGACCATATGTCATACCAAGCATGACTTCGGGTGCACGGTAGAATCGTGACTGAATATAGGTGTACAACCGTTTCGATTCCCAGCATCCACTTCCAAAATCAATCAGCTTGACCTGACATTGTTCAACGTCGCTAACCAGTACGTTCTCCGGCTTAATGTCACAATGTATTATGCCTTGGGTCCCTAGAAACTCGACTGCTTCTGCAAGCTGCCGCGTTACATACCTGACGCTTTCATAGTCCATTGCACCATTAACTTGCAAAATCTGATAGAGATTCTGACCCAACATTTCTGTTGCTATACATGTATGGTTGCGCCAGGTAAACGAACTGATATGACGAACAAAATGGTGCTTCTCAGGATTCCCTGTTTTTCTGAGGGTCCTTAGCAGCTCTGCCTCGATTCTTGCCTGATTTTTCAGTTCTTGAGTGCTATTGGTAGCCACTTTAACGGCAACTATGCGACCAGACTTGTAGTCGCGGCATCTCAAAACGACACCAAAGCAGCCGCGGCCTACCTCACCGATTACCCCAAACCGGAAACCCAAATGATCCCCTTCGCGAGTGAGAAACATGCCATTCTCATCGGTATGCCCTGCTGTGGCAGAGGTCACATATGCAAGGGCTCCCATATTTTGTAGTTCTCCTAGTTCCTTCGGTGGCAGGGAACCACTGGATGCTACCACAGCAGCAGGAAGACCAGCCCGGCGTTGGGTGATGTCTGTATCTGCAGCTATGATACCCAGCGTGGGGACCAGAGACTCACGTACAGCTGGGGCAGGTCCACGGTCGGCTATAAACTCAGGCCAGTCGTTGCTATCTACAGAGCCTGCTCTTGAGGCGGTTCTGGATCCAGCTTTAGACCCAGCTCTAGATCCCGCACGTGACTCTGTCCAGTCCGAGTTACGGGAGGTTGCGCGCGAGCCTGTCTTGGATGAAAAAGCACCGAATATCCGACGAGTAGCAGACGACAACCTGCTACTAACGCGGGAGCTTGAACGTGATCCTGCCGCAGACGTTGCTCTCTCGTTATGGGTTCTGTTCCGCGGAGGCGATCGCTGAGGCTGACCATTAGATGTTTGTATTCCTCGATGAAATGATGTCACCGAGGCAGCAGTGCTCGAAATAGATCTCGAAGGCGACTGTTGGCGTGCCGGTGGCATAAACAAAGGCGATGGTTTCGGCAGATCAAGGTCAAAGTTGTGCACGACCGGGAAACTCTGAGAGTTATGGAGATACATGGGTTGTGGCCAAGCTTTGCTGCGACCACGATTTTCACTCTCAAAATTACCATCAACTTTTGGAGAGGGCCTTGCTATGAGATTATCTGCTAGATGGTCAGGTTGAGAAAAGTCAGGGGTAGAGCTTGTGTAAGATGCGTGGCCAGCCTCATTCTTCCCCCGGTGGTAGCGGTGCTCATCTCGAGGCATTATAGGGTGGTTGGGTTGCATCTCCTGCCATCTATCAGGTGATGTGTGGTCGTGCGGGAAGGGCTGCGAGTGGCTATTGGTGACATGCTCCGGACTCTGGGACGCTCGTGAGTGCTGGGCTCTCGTTGTCTGAGGGGGTAAAGCGACTGTCTGGTAATGATATTGCTCTGGAAACTGTGAGGTTGGAGGCTGAGATACCAGTGGCGACATTCCGCGTCTAGACATAGCGAGGTCAGATGAAACACGTTTATGATGGCCCCTGCGATATACACGTTGGGGAGAAGGGGGCACTACCGGAGAACGTTCTGACTTCGGAGCTGGCATAGATGATCTATTAGAAATGACATAGTCGGAATGAGAAAAATCTGTGAGGATATGTGGAAGCTGCTGAGTCCGGGCTTGAGGCACGCCGGCTACCGGATTCGAGGGTAACGATCCAGGTTGCGACTGCATAGCACTATTCTCAAATCCTGTATTAGTTGATGAAGTAGATGACTGCAAGTGGTTTGAAGCAAATGGACTATATCTCTGCAGGCGAGAAACGGGCAGTGAGGGAGATGTTGCCGGTGTTGAGTATGGTGACACTGATGAAGGAACGGGTGAAGGGTAATACCAAGGTCCGGGCGTCGGTGGCGTCGGTGGCGTCGGAAGTGGAGGCGGGAGAGGTGCAGATGCTATCCTGCGACCATCTCCACCCTCCCGTGAAACCTGGCCAACCATACGATATCCTCGAACCGCTTTGGGCGATTATCTCTTGTAAGCCGGGCGTGCAGATCAACTTTATCCGTCTCAGTCATCTCTCACACATCGCGTCGCGGTTTGCGTCCTCCGATTCGTTTCTCCGATAGCTTTTGCACAGAAACATGCGTCAGGACCCAAATCAGAAAATGTGCACGAAATTATGGTGGACACGTGGGGCAAGTTTAAGTTTCCAATTTAATTAGCTTGTGACGCGCTGCTCAGTGTTAGATTCTAAGGAAGACTAAAAGGCCGCTAGTGCATTAGTCTCATGTAATCAGCCTAGCACTAATTCGGCAGATAGCATCATGTGACACCGCCGATAATTGACGCATGATTAGGTTTCTCTAAGATCTGTACTCCCTGCAGCTAAAATCTGCTATGACATACGCTCCAGAATTCTTGGCCTTCGTAAATGGGTCACCCACACCATATCACGCCGTTTCCAATGCTGTGAAGGTTTTAGAGCAAGAAGGCTATACAGAACTATGCGAACGTGACGCGTGGGACGTTAAACCTGGCAGTCGTCACTTTGTGGTTAGAAATGGCTCGTCGCTTATTGCGTTTGCAGCAGGTGGTAAGTGGAAACCAGGTAATGGATTTGCTATGGTGGGAGCACACACTGATTCGCCGTGCTTGCGAATAAAGCCGAATAGTGCTCGCACGGCTCAAGGTCACTTTGATCAAGTTGGCGTGGAGATATACGGTGGAGGATTGTGGCCTACCTGGTTTGACCGCGACTTAGGTGTGGCTGGTCGTGTGTTTGTGAAGTCAGGCTCCGGAATTACAGCCCGGTTAGTACACGTAACAAGACCAATTCTTCGTATTCCGACGTTGGCTATTCATTTAGCTCGCGAGCAGTCTCAGAAGCTGGAGTTCAACAAGGAAGATCATCTGCGACCGATCCTAGGTCTTGCGTTAGGCGGGTCTGTTGATTGCTCCACTGATTCTGACGAGAGCCGCGCCGGAGCTCCTGTACTCAGCTTGCGGCACAATGTAGGATTGCTGGCTGAAGTCGCGAAAGAGCTAGATGTTGAATCATCTGCTATCGTGGACTTTGAGCTGGTGCTATTCGATACACAGCCAGCAGTCGTAGGCGGTCTATCGAACGAGTTTATTTTTGGCCCTCGCCAAGATAACCTCAATCAGTCGTGGTGCGCACTTAAAGCACTAGTCACTGCGCAAAACCAAGAAAAAAATGATGTCGTTCAGGCTATTGCCTTGTTCGACCACGAAGAGATAGGATCGATGTCTCGGCAAGGCGCATTTTCCAACTTCTTAGAAAGCGTGATAAGCTCAGTCTCTCCAGGTCACGACTCCGCCGCAACGTATAAAGTGTTAGCGAAAAGCTTCCTCCTCAGCGCGGATATGGCTCATGCTGTTCATCCCAACTATCCCAGTGCACATGATGCGCAGCATATGCCCTCGATCAATGGTGGCCCTGTGCTGAAAATAAACGCCAATCAGCGCTACGCCACAAATGGAGAAGGATTGACTCTAATACAACAAATTGCTGAACATGCCAATGTCACTTTACAGCCATTTGTTGTTCGTAATGACTCTAGCTGCGGCAGTACCATAGGACCTATGCTTTCTGCACATATGGGATTGCGGGTACTAGATTTAGGCAATCCTCAACTCTCAATGCATTCAATTCGTGAAATGGCTGGCGTAGAAGATTTGGGCCTCGCTATAAGCCTCTTCCGCACTTACTTCGAAAAGTTCTCTGAGGTAGATGGCTCGATTAATGTCAAGACCTATTAAATCTCAGCCGGCCTGCCCGCGTTGTCGCTTTTCGTTGTTTTGGACACTACCAAAGCAAGCTATCTGAACACAGGTATATATATCCTAGGGCTAACGTGTATCCAATTGCTGAAGATCTTAAAAGTGTTCTCGAACTCTCGAAGTGAACTATTGAGAAATATGGCGGCGTTCATTCTCATAAAATTTTATCTACGGGCGGAATTGGAATCTTCCGGATCAGACTAGTCATACTTAGCAGATATCAAAATCTTACACCATAATTCCTGATGCGGATGCCCGCGAGGTTCACGCGTCTACAGCCATATATAGAAAGATAGAGAAGTTTGCACGTAACAAATAATATGCGCTCATATATTGCTATTGTGTTAGCCCCCATTACTGTGTACGGGCTTCCCGTACTCCCGCCCACATCCTGCGAAGCGGACCAAATTCGTGCATGTCTGGACAAATTCAAAGTTAACTATGAGGCTTGCAATGATGATGGTCTATGCCAATGTGACCTAGTTGTCACTCAAGGAGCTAATTGCTACGCTGCATGTCCGCAAGAAGCAATGACGCAGTTCATCAAGACATACGACAATGGGCTCTGCGTTGAGTACGATCCGGTTCTCAAAATTCTAAGCCCAGATGCACCATTTGCGAAAAATGCTGAGGAACTCAAAGCACATCTTGTGATAGCCCAACAGATACGCCCTGAATCTGTTATCACTGGGCCGTCTGAAATTCTCACAGCCACGGAGAAGCCGGCTGATCTCAACTCGCTGAATGTTGCCAATGACTACAAGCCCAAGTCCGACCAGAAAATCGATAAAGATTCGCACAAGAAGAATAAAACAGAGGCCACGAAGCAAGCGGATAGATCTGTCAAGTCGGAGAGACCAAGTGGGCTGGGGTGGTCTAGCGAGGCTCATAACCACTCCGTATCGCACGGTACTCTGCACAAAATGAAAGAATGGCTAGGAATGGAGAAACGAGGCACTCGTCTCCTTATACACAAGCAAAATTCACAAGAAGATTCCGTAGTCTCAGCCTCGGCCGCCACCACCGGAAGGTCTCACCTGACCGCAGCTACGCCTACTATTGCCCAGGATGCAATTACCGTCACTGCCGCACCCCAAGCAACAACGACCACTATGTCTCCGGAAGAGTATAGGTCACGTCTAGAGAAGCAACGCTATAAGAGCAACCTATCTAGAATCCGTGCTGAGCGTGAGCGTAAAACAGCTGATTCGGAGGCATATGCATCAGCTATGGAGCAAGCGGCAATGGCTACAGCTATCCAGTCTTCAGGGAAATCCCACGCAAGTGCCTCTAACATTGTGAAGGCGGACTCCAAAGCTGGAGAGCAATCTTCTGAGATAGATTCCAGTCAGGGTGCTAATGGAAAGGCAGAAAATATGCGCTCCGCCGCTATGGCCCTTGTGCCATCACTGGCAGTTCTCATTGCTGCTCTGGCGGTTTGAATTATTCCAATCGGGCATGTTTCGCAGCACTTTCAGCTGGATCAAGCTGTGTAGACTATGACGATGACATTTATATTTGTCCGTCATTTCTTTGCAGGTTTCATGAGTATTGCGCGTTTTATAATTATAATCTATTTATATGCAAATTTCGAAGATAGAGTCAGCTTCTTTTTTTCTTGTGCCTGTTAACATTCTAGTCGTCGCTTCTTTCGCGCCAACAGGTTCTGAACGTCTGGTTCATCCCATGCTTCTTGAGGAGCATCCATCAATGTTTCAAAAGCTACTCGGGAGACATCTGGCGAGGCCTCGAAGCGCGCAAGCACTTCGCCGGCTTCAATATATGTAGTAACCTTACCTTCAGTGTCCTTTCCATAGTAATGTCGCAACCATTGAGCAAACAACAAGAGCAGAGCCATTCGAGCCAGCTCTTCAGATTTAGTGGATCCAGAATCTACAGTGTAGGCGAGGTCTTCTAAGCCAGTTGCCAAAGCGCGAGCATCGCGAGGGTCTAGAGACGCTCGAGATAGACCCTCGACTAGTAGACGGGTGAACTCCGCGCTACCAGATCGTAGAACAGCGAGAAGGCGCATAATCACAGGTCGCAGAGGACGGCAATGTCGAGACATTGTGGTCCACAGCTCAGCAACAATGGCACCGCCCTCGCCATGACGGCGTTGTGCTGCTAGCACTAGTCCTTCGGGCAGGCGCTGAGCGACGTGGGAAGGCCACTGCTCACACAGTGAGACATAGGCAGACCGAGCTAGCTGAGCTATCGCAGGAGCTCTTGCAGAAGTCAGCGAGATCACAGTTGGTAGACATCGGTCAATATCCAGACGGCAGTCGGAAATAGCACGTGTAATTAACCTTGTGGCAGTGAGAGAAGAGGAATCCTCGTTGGGATCAAGAGCGCGCTCAAGCACTACTGAGAGGTGCCGGTGCAAAAGAACCGCTGCCGCCTCATCACCAGCAGCTGGCCCTTGGAACAAACCTCCATGGTACTTTCCAGTCTCTCCATTAGTTTTCGAAGTCTGTGAGATAGGCGTAGTCGTTGTCTGGCTAGCTAGAAACTCGATGAGGAGGTACACAAAAGCATTCCACTCCTTGCTTCCGGAAGTAGCTGTTGCTGCAGTGAATAGAAGCTGCACTGCCGGAAGGGGGAAGAACTGCGGGAATGCGGAACACACTCGGAAAGTGGTCCGCAGTAACGCCGACCGGAGAGGACCCGGCTCCGCTTTTGTAGCCAGCTGCGCCAACGACTCAGCAACTAATCTGACACGGTGCAGTGTCGCTTCCTTTTCGAGTTGCGTATCAGCTGGCGCCCAGATACGGGCACATCCAGCCATAAGCGCAAGCTGACCAGTTTTTGCCAATTGAGCTGGCTCGAGTCCGGATAGCCCATTGTCACGCAGCGGTAATATCATATCCAGGGCCTGATCTGACATCGCGAGAAGTGCTGAACGTCTCCGACTCGTATCGCTGACAGTCCCCTGGCTTGTGAGGGCCCAAAGTACTTTCGCGATAGGTTCAACTTCAATCTCTGCGCAGTCACGTAGTCGAGCCGCAAGCTTTTTAAGTTCAGCAGAGACTTGTCGCGGGCTCAAGACTAGTCGTGGCACTGCTGTGAGAGCAGCGTAGAGCATGCGTAATGCTGCAACATGATCCACGGCATCAAATGTAACATCAACAGCCGCCGAAAAAACATTAGAGACCTGAGCAGCCGGCATATACATCCCGTCAGTCTCCAATATTGCAGCAGCTCCTGACCAATTGCAGTCGGACAGCAGTCGATGTACAAGCCGCTGGATGCGCCTGCGTTCAGCCTTAGCCAGAACGGGCATTAATGCTACATTAAGAATAGTCGATCGGCTGCGAGCAACATCAGTCAAGGCATTTGCCAACGCGTCGTCGCTAACGTCAAACAACTGCATCAGTCCCTGGCTCGCGGCCTCTCTAACTGCGCGATCCACATCTTGACCAGCGCACAGAACTAGGGAGCGCCATGCCAGGATCTGGATCTCTGCGCTTTTGGGGGCCCACTTTGTCAGTAGATTAAAGCAATGGCGTTTGTAGTTGGTAGCACCCGGGGCATTGATTCGGTAACAAGCACGGGTAAGCCGTGAAATATTACGCGCAGAGGGTCCCTCTGCATCGAGCAGAGCGGCAACGAGACCGACTACGGCGTCGCAGACACCTGCAGAGCCTCTCCGGAGCTTATCCAGGACCTCCTCTGGAAAAATAGTAGGGTCTCGCAATATGCATGGAGCCAAAGAGCGTAGAATGTCAGCCTGATGGCTATCCGAGATATCAATGCGACGCGCTGCATCGGCCTGAAGCTTGGCAATTTGGCGTGCGTACGTGGCAATGGGCCACTGCCGAAGCACCGCACGCCAGTGTGCTCTTGCAACAGTGCGCGGTGGCGGCGCTGATTCTCCCGCGCTGAGCAGAAGGTGGAGGTCGTGGAAAGGTTGCTGCGGCAGAGTCATCTGACGACTAGCAAGATATACAGCTGCGCGCCGATTCCCTTGACGGACAAGATGATGCAACTCTGTAAGAACTTCCTCTGGAGCTGGATGCGATTCAGTTTCGTCTTCAGAGGATATAGCAACTAAGGCGCCGTGAAGTGTTCGCAGAATGTCGAGGAGAAACGTAGGATAGGCTCTCTCCCTATGCACAGCACTTAGTCGAAAGAGAGAGGCAACAAAACATGACAAGAAAAGCTCAGAAGCAGGTTTACCCGGCTTTTCTATAGCTTCAGCTACTGCACTCACTAATAATGTGGTGTGTGATCGCACTGATGCTGCTTTGGGTGCGGCGTAGGCTGCTTCAATCATGCGGCGACTCATATCCGAGCATATAGCAAGCGCACGATCGTGGGCTACATTTGCAGCTTCCTCAATGACTTTTCGGTCTCGAGTAGAGATCGCCTCGTCCCATACACGGGCATTCACGCACCCTGCTTCCGCTATGACCTCAAGCAATAAGTTCGCACTCTCGGCAGATACAGCTGGAATGTCTGAAGTGAGGATTCCATTAACAAGATCCACGACCAAATCATTCTGCTGGTCGACCCCAAGGGTGCTGAACGCACTAGCAACGAACTCTGTCCAGGCAGCCACGTTTTTGTGATGTTGACAAATAGCTGTCTGCGCAGCATTTAGAAGTGACCACGCTAGATGCTCTGCCAGACGACCAGTCCGAGCCAATTGTGCCCATAGCGTTATCACAATAGATATACGAGGTGAGCCCGACTCAGCTAAAGCTCTCACAGTAGCAGCAGAAGCCTCGGTAATATCGACAGAGTTAGCCCACACGTTGGACTTTGTATGTAGCAATTGCAACCTCGTAATTGTTTCACATGCCGCAAGAGCTGACTCTGGGCCGCTATCTGCAATTCCTAAGTACGGCTCTGCTGCTTGGGCAACCGCAGCCACAAGTTCTCCATTCTCTGTCGAAGCATCTTCGGCTTGTGTTTGGCTGAGTGAGGCTGCTACTTGCCTGAGAGTTCGGGGTCCCGGCTGGGCAAGAAAGGCGTGAGCGGCCGCCCTCCAATCCTCACGAGCTGCTTGAACTCGACTTTCATTGCTCAATGCGTAATCCTCAAAAACTGCCAGCTTGCCGAGGTCATCGGATTCAATTGTCGTCTGAGGCGATGAACCTACTAGTGTCTCTTCACTCTCAGGTATTACTGTTTCCTCTCTGGAATCACTATTCAGAAATGATAGCGAGGCAAGAAACGTGTTAGCCGCAGTCTCACTCAATTGAGACACAATCCGAGATTTATTTTCACCTAGTCCACCAGAATTACCTGTCTCTGCAACCGTCCAAGAGAATCTTGGTGTGGCTGCTACAGCCGCTTCTATCTCTGCAGTCAAAGTGTTAGAAGGTGGAGCATCCTCGTTTGGGTGCGGCGAGGAATGAAGTTTTGGCACAAACTCGTCATCTGGGTATACTTTTGGAATGAATGAGAGTCTTCTGAGGATACCAAGTGGAAGCGGGACAACACATGTCTGCCTCAACGCGTCTAGCGCCAGCTGGACTGACTCGCCCATACGCGTTTCTTATATAATTTCGCCTAGCTAACTTACTACTCCCGCGAGCTGAACTGCAGGGCACAGAGAGCAGCAGAGGTGACAAACCCGATGATCTAATTGTCTAATTCAGAAAGCGACTTGGCAGTACAAAGAGGGGCGAAAGGCAGAAGAGACCTTGTCTGACAACATACATGCACAAGTCCAAATTTTTGGCTCGGCTGTGGCATAAGATAGATTGATGGTAAATAACTATATTGATCCTTAGAAAATTGCGCGACTAGTGAACTAGATTACGCGAGCTAGGCCCCAGAGGAAGCTGGATAACAGAATCGCAACGCGACCGATATGTAAGTAGCTCCATTTGTCCATGAGCCTCTCAGCTTCGTTAGATTCTGCAAGCGTGAGATCCTTATCCATTGAATCCGTTTCAAGACTCTTCAACCTCTTGTTCGTAGGTAGCATGGTAATCAGGGTGTATGGCACTATAAGTGTTGCCAATAATGCGGGACCGAGGGCCTCCTTGCCGCGAGCGGCTATCATTATGCCTGCACTCACAACAGTGAAAATCGGAATTGTCTTAGAACCTCTGTCATAAGCCTTGCTCCAGAGGTAGAGGCGTTGCGGCAGGGAAATGATACCAACTGTTCTGAAGCTTGGCGTAATGTATAGTGAATAAGATAGAGCTAGGCCGGTAGTCATTCCCAGACCTGCAAGAGAAAAGAAATCACCATAGAGGTTCATCGCCATTGTTAGATGTTTAAGCTTACTTATCGGGAAAGCAAAGTAGTACCACGCTTGTTCATATATATATGTGTGGGGGAGGCGGGGAGGTAGTGCATATTACATGCTCAAGATTACCAAGTCTTGACAGTCTAGCACAGTCCCAGCATTCATACATGGTAGAGGCTCAGATTTAGACAAGCTGTACACTTTAGCCAGCTGGAGCTATCCAATCGATCTAGGTTTTGATAGATGACTGGGAAAAAAAATGCATTTATGCTAAATTCGTGCAATCTCCCTCTAGGTCGTTCTAGCTATCTCGTCTGTGGAGGCAGGTATCCAAAGTAAGGCATCATTGGCATCATCGGTACCATTGGCACTTGATAGGTCGGTGCCGCTACTTTAGGGGGCTCGCCGATAAACGCACGGCCAGTCCGTGGTGCCGCCGTGGCGTCAGGTTGTTGCTGGTCTGTGGGAGGCTCAGTTGGCGTCTCCGTTGAGTTACCAACGACTTCTGTATTATTCTTAGCCTCGACGGATGGGGGTTGAAGTAGGCCACCTCGTTTAATACCCATGCAGTTCTTAAGTTTCCCGACGCAGTCCGAAAGCATATCCAATGGCAATGGCTGCGGCGTCGTCCAGGCACGAGCAGGGATGTGCAATATGGTTGCCGAGGCCTCTGCGTGATCCTGCTCACGAGCAGAGGACGTCTTCCGCAGATGTGACGAATCCGCGTCGGTCTCAAAATAGCGGACTGCCACCAAGTCCGAGTCATCTCGCCATCGCACGCTCTTCTTTTTCGCCTTCTTGGGTGCGGGTTCTTCGGTAGCTTTGTCGCCATGTGCTAACTGGTCCGTCACAATGCTGCGTGCCCGTTGCGACTCTGGTTCTGGCTCTGGCTCCAACTCCGGTTCTGGCGTGTCGACGCGTGCTCGCTTGTGAGACCCTAAACTGAATGCTCCCATATCACTAAATAGTTTTGGTAGTGCCTGTGCTTGTGGCTTTGTCCGTTTGACGGGTTCCTTATTACCGACTTTCCTATGCGATGCAGTTATAGTAGAGTCTGGGTTCATATTAGCCTGAAAAGAGGTGGTAGACTTTGAGCCCACAGAGCGAATCTTAGTAGGTTTGTTTGTAGCGCTAATTGTAGAGATTGTCCCAGAAGCTGGCTCTGAGCTCTCAGGACTTGTCGAGCTCCCCTCAGACGAAGACAGTGAGTCAAGTAGACTTTTGGCGGTGTTTCCTGTAAGTCCCTCCTGCTGGCTGATCGACCGCAAACACGGAAGAAGTTTAGTCGCCTGAGCTTGTACGGGGGTAACATGTAGTTTCTCTAAGGCTAACAGACCTGGTAATGCGCGATCTTTAAGCTTTAATCTGGCGAGCTGTGCCATCCAGTTACGGATTCGAGCAATTAAAAGTCTGGAGGAGTCATGACGCTCGCCCCCCTCCTGTAATGCAGTCCAGAATTGTGCTGGTGCATCGGTAACAGCCTTGTCGAGAGAAATCTCTACGTCATCCTTCGGAAATTGTCCCCACGTGGCCTTATCAATAGCAGTAAACCTTGACGTGAACTCGTCAACAACATCTGTAATCTTTGCCCACCCTGAAATGCGAAATAGAGTACTTAACTGGTCAGCTGCGCTAACATGCCCCGCCACTGCTCCCGTAAGAACACTGCGGGGCATTGCAGGAATCGAATCGACCGTGGCGAGGCCTGCAGAGCCCACTGTGGCGCCAGAGGCGGACACAGTCGGCGAACATATGGTCATATTCCTATACGTGAACAATGACTGGAGCTGGTTCAAGAACTTTGGGCTAACTACAAACGCGCAAGGCGGACGACTGATATGGTTTTTCTGATGATTATGTCAGGCTACCTGTTACTGGAGGAATAGGTTCTGCTTATATAGGCATGACAGCCAGCTTCCTGAATCATCTTTTAATCTAATTAGTAACGTAGGAGTTGTCCGTTTCGTCAAAGCTAGAATAAAATGAAACTGCTGGAAGTGAGTTGTCAGAAGTAAGATAAGGAATTGGCTTAGGAATTCTTCCCGCATGCAGATCACGACAATATTCCATGGCAAATGATTGGACAGATTCGTGTGCGGGCTCTTGGTCCATTAAACCAGGACCATGAACAACCGTTAAAGGAGCCACGACCGCATAAGCAGGAATTGTCGTACCAGGGGCAATAACCACGCAATCCTTAATTATAGTAAACTTCCCGATGGTGCAATCCTCGCCGATTATAACATAGGAGCCAATCGATGCAGCTTCAACACGTGTGCGGGAGCCAATGGAGACGTAGCTGCCGATTGCGCAGAGATGATATTTACGATTGCGTTCCGGCGGCGCAATATAGCAATCCTTACCGAAACAGCTGTACCGGCCCCAGTTGATTACTGGGTCGTTATTGTTGTTATGGAAATCTCCTCGGACCTCAGCTCCAGACTCAACGAGGCTGTTTCCTTTATTAACGATAAATCGAGGGCCCCTTATCTGCGCTGACCTCGCTAGCACATTGCCACTAGCTGCATATGTATATTCGACAGCATCGCTTGCCATATATTCCACCAGCTAATTGCCGTTAGCGCAAGTTATCGACCAGTGCGATGTTTCTTATAGTCACGATCGCGTCCACCAACGACGCGTACGCAATTATTAAGCTCAGTGCATGCTACACGTGTAGAACATATATTGAAATGTTTGTTGAGCTCGAGTGTGGATATCAGCAGTACGACTGGGGGAAGCTTGGGAAGGACAGCAAGGTAGCGGCGTGTGCTAAGGCAGTGGGAGCACAGATTGAACAGGACCAGCCGTATGCTGAGCTGTGGATGGGTACGCATCCGAAGTGCCCGGCCTATGTTCGCGGCACGACTGAAACCTTAGCAGAGGCACTGGCAAAAAATCCGAGCGCTTTGGGTGCTGGAGTTCGTGCCAAGTTCGGCGAGGATCTTCCTTACCTCTTCAAGGTCTTGTCCATTTCCAAGGCTCTCAGCATCCAGGCCCACCCTGACAAGGCTCTAGCGAAAATGATTCACGGACGTGACCCCAAAAACTATCCCGATGACAATCACAAGCCTGAAATGGCAATTGCCCTTACAGATTTTGAGGGATTCTGCGGATTTCGGCCTCCTATCGAGATTGCCGCATTCTTCGATGCCATCCCAGAGTTTGAGGAACTTGTTGGATCTGATGTCGTGCACGAATTTAAGAAGCTGGTGAGTGCAGGGAATACTCATGATGCGCTTAAAGCTGCCTTCTCGGCTGTGATGAACGCCCCTGATGCTAAGGTCGCCACCCTATCGAAAAAGGTGGTGGATCGCGCGAGAAAGGACCCTAAAGCATTTGGGGGCAAGTACGGTGGACCAGATTTGGCTGCTCTTCTCCAACAAGTGTATGAACAGTTTCCGGATGATGTCGGCTTGTTTTGTGGCGGTCTTATGTTGAATTACGTTCGTTTGAACAAGGGCGAGGCAATGTTTTTAAGAGCAAAGGACCCTCATGCGTACATCAGCGGCGATATCATTGAGTGTATGGCTGCTAGTGATAACGTTGTTCGTGCAGGATTTACTCCTAAGTTCAAAGATGTTCCGACTCTTGTCGATATGCTCACTTACACTGCCGCACCGGTAGAGGAGCAAAAGATGAAGCCACAGCCATTTTACGCTGTTCACGGAGGAACCGCCAGTCTCTTTGATCCTCCCATTGATGAGTTTGCCGTCGTTCAGGTGAACACTTCAGGCACCACTACAATTGATCAATTGACCGGACCATCCATCTTCGTAGTGACTGAAGGCTCAGGTATCGTTCGTGGTGATGGACACGAGTTCCGCTATGCGCCGGGATTAGTTTTCTTTGTTGGTGCAGGCACCGCAGTTGAACTTGTAGCCACCGAACCTACTGTTTCGTACCATGCTGTAATCGAGGTATAAAGGCACAGACGTCTCCAGGTTATCTAGGAGTAGGAGTAGAAGTATTGCGTCAACCTCGTACAAAGAAATAAAACTTATCTACACGTGGTGGTACTACTAACGAGCAGTGCCTATCTAAGCAAGTTTTACTACTGAAAACTTATAAAATCTTTTAATAACCAGCTCAAGACTCAAGCTCGGACAAATATCGTTCGGTGTCTAGGCCAGCAATGCAACCAGTCCCGGCAGACGTGATTGCCTGACGGTACCTCTTGTCTTGAACGTCGCCGGCAGCAAAAACTCCCTCAATTGATGTGAATGACGTACCTGGCACAGTCTTAACGTAACCATCCTCATCGGTATCAATCTGGCCCTTCACAATGGCGGTTGCCGGTGTGTGTCCAATAGCATAGAATAGTCCACTAGCCTCAATGTCCTTCGTCTCTCCAGTCTTCTTGTTTACCACAGCAACATGAGTTAATACTTTACCGTTACCCTTAGCTTCGGTAGCCTGGGTATGCCACAAGACCTCAACCTTAGGATTGTTGAGGAGTCGTTTAGCCATGATGTTAGAAGCACGTAACTGGTCACGACGAACTAGAACATAGACCTTCGAGCCATACTTAGTTAGAAACAGGGCTTCCTCAGCGGCAGAGTCGCCGCCACCGATAACAACAAGAGGTTTGTTGCGGAACATCGGGATAGCGCCATCACAGACTGCGCATGCTGAAATGCCATTCTGCCACAATGTCTCTTCACCAGGTAAATGAAGACGCTTAGCTGAAGCTCCTGTAGCTAGAATAACTGCATCAGTGGTGATTGGCTCAGCATCCTCATTCCATTCAGTCCACAGTTTGAAGGGGCGCTGTGACAGGTCCAATTTAGAAATGGTCTCAGTGATGATCTCAGTACCGAAACGCTCAGACTGCGCCCGCATGTGTTCCATCAGTTGAGTGCCACCAATTCCGTCGGGGAATCCAGGGAAGTTCTCTATTTCTGTCGTCGTGGTCAGCTGGCCGCCAGCAGCGATTCCATTAGCAAGCATACCTTCGTACAAGGTAGGCTTGATCTCGGCACGGGCGAGATAAATGGCTGCAGTGTGGGCAGCAGGGCCCGAGCCGATAATCACAACTTTCTTGTGGGGCATTTTTTGAGGAATCTTAGGCCTGGTATGCTGGTTCGAAGTTGAGTAGAGAGCTGTGCTCAATAAAGATAACCTTGCCTTAGCTCGCATTAACACTCCCGGCTGCTTCCGCTTATATATACTATCACCCGTAACCGGCGATCACATCAGCTCTCTTGCTGCATGGCCTAGAACTTATTCAGCCCGCTTCGAGAATGGAGTCTAAGTTGTGTCTAGACTTAGTCGCCGCCACCTGCAGCCGTTGGCTGCTTTGTAAGGGCGAGGCTGGAAGGAAACCCTTTCATCAAGTTTAGATTGGTGTACTGAATCGCTAAGAGAGATTTCGTTTATTCTGATACAGTGCCTATATTTAAACTAATCGAGAAAGGTCATTATCCACGCCACATTCTCGAAAAATTACCCATAAATGATGTGTGGCTGCACTTTACGGATAAGGACAGTCAAACAGAACCTTTTTTACTATCATCACACCACAAGCTGTTCGATGCTAGCGTAAGCCAAGCAGGAGGCCACTTCCCTGCCCTTGTCGGTTGCTTTAGAGATCACGAGGCTAGGCTTAGTCCTTGAACTGGTTGGCGTGCCTTCATAATTTCCCGCACTCATACACCTCTCTAATTGTATATAAGCTCGATAACAAATAGCTATCTTCGCTGCGTCTTTTGTTATAGAAAGGATGCTGATGACCGCTACTCTGTCATATGCTAATAAGAGATTTTATACATACCCTATCTGGAAGGTCACCTACAAAACAGTATCAGACAATGCAAAAAGGGCAAGACACTGAATGTAGGCTCTCGGAAAAATAAATACGCCTACGCGTCGCCACCACGGACGAGTTTACGACCCTTAGCGAAAAATGATTTGGATTTCTCTCCAACGCGACCAAGTTTTTCCTTGGTCTTAGTATGTGCAATTGCAGTCTCAATTGCGCTAGAGACTTTTGAGGCAGCACTTTCATCAAACGGATGGGTGGGAGCTGGGGGCTGTCCAGAAGTATAAACCTCCATACTACGGGTGGCCGTGGAATAAATTGTAGCCAGCCACGTATCTAAACCAGATGAGTATTCAGCTTCCCTGACACGAAGAGCTCTAAGCTGCTCACATCTCGATTCAGAGGACCCGCTAGGGTTGTTGAATAACGCCGAGAAATCAACAGCGGCCGGGCGCCTTACCTTGGCTGCAATGCTACCAGCGGCTGCGCTCTGAGGAGCAGGGCCAGGTGTCGAGGGCCCCTTATTGTGAACAGCAGTGGCATCGCTCTCGCCCGTAACGAGCTCAATGGGATTATCCAGTCCGTGCGACAAGGCAGACAATCCAGAGTGGGCGGAAAGTGCTGACAAGCCTGATACCCCCGAAACCCCTGAGTACGAGCCCGAACCTGAGGTATCAGAAGATTGTCGCACATGTTGTGAGCTGTCTTCATCATGGTGTTCATCTAAGCCATCTGGATGGGTCTGTCGGCTGGAGAGAGATTCATAGGTTCCGTCCTCTTCACTCTCATCTTCGGAATCAACACGGCGCTGACGCTCCAGCTCCGATGGGAGCTTCAATGGCTCTGGCTCAAAGCGGGGCCGCTCGGGAATTTCAGCATCCTCCTCACTGGGTCTTTCCAAAACATCCATACTCGTTGTTTTCGAGCTCTGATGATCAGAAGTTACTGCATCATCGCTTCCATATTCATTATCGTCATCATCACCATCGTGGATTTTGTTTTGGGTATTGGATAATTGAGACGGGCGCCCCCCTTGCGCCTGACGAGGAGTGAGTAAATCTCGAATGGAAGCATCGCTGATGTCTGAACGCATCTGAAGAGGCTCAATCGGCCCCTGGTACATAGAAATAGGGCGATTTAAAAACTCTGATGTACCCTGATACAAAGCAGCTAATTCCGGGTCATGCACAACAGAGAGAGGTCGGATGGCCCCTTCTTTCTCACCTTTGCTAGTGTCAGGTTCCAAAAATTTCACCTTGTCTCCCTCATCCTCTTGTTTTGCTGTCGCGTCGATACCAGTGATCTCCTCTCTGTCATCCGTGCCGGATGTCAAACGTGGCGTGCTTTCAGACTGCAATTCTGGGTTGAGGCTCCCTAAAATCTGCTCCTCAAGTGCACGTTGCTCGTTTGGGGTTACCGGTGTTGTGGGAGAAGAAGATTTAGAGTCTTGAACCTCGGCATGAAGATGCGGACCGGTTGTTAAACCAACATTTGGACGCGAGTTGCTGCGTGTGCGACGCTCTTCGATAACTCGGCCCAGCTCAGATGAATATTCCAATGATGCACGGCCTTCCATGATGCTCCGGCCCCCAGTTGATAGAGACGCGGTTGAATCGCTGAACTCAGCACCACCGCCGCTATGTGTTAGTTGAGCATATGGATGGCTTCCCGATCGCTCTTCATAATACCCATAAATATCCTGTAAATCGTAGCCATTTGTCGTTGATTCGCCGTTGTCCCTTGAAGGTGACTGCTCTCTGCTCGTCGTAGTCTCGCCGCCCTCTGGCGCGGGACTACGAAAAGAAGAATGGTCCACGTTAGCTTCTTCCTTTTTTAAAGTGTTAATGCTCGTTTTAGTTGCTTCCCCCTTCGGAGTCTCATCATTCTGCTGCAAAGCTTGGGAAGTCTCGACTCTGATCACAGGGTTTACGGTCGTGTCTGTCTCCCCACTGAATTGCTTGTCTGTAGGCTCCGACTCCAACTCCTCTTCTAGCGTTTCCAAGTTTTGCTCTGAGGAAGCATTCAGATCCTCCTGGTCATACTCGTCTCCCCAGTCATCGCCATCATACGATGTTTTGGGTGCAACCCAACGTTTCGACTCCTTCCTGTCCACAGACATGGTGACGCGCTCCATTTGTAAGCGTGGACCTCCTGAGTTTAAGGGCTAAAACTTGGGGCTGCCAAACATAGAGTGCTTTGTAGGCTATTTTATAACGGGTCGACATCCTGCCCGTCACTCGATATATCATTATAATCTCAACCAAAGTTGTAGATACACTTTCTCCAACTTCTCCATTTATTTTTTTTTTGACATTTTTCTCAATCGAGTTGAAATAGGCTGCACTAGACGTTACCGCGGAAAGTCTAGCATACAGCCGCCTGTTGTGTTATAGTAATACTAAGTCGATCCGCTCTAATACGCAGCATCAAAACATCTATTGCATACTGGAGGACATCTCCTTTCTTTTCGTGATCACTCAGAGAAGCGCCGAACAATTTCGGTATATTGACACTACAGCTACATATTACGCATAATCAGCACCACGTCGTTATGTTCGGCTTCGCTAAGAAGTTAGCGAAACACGCCGAAGGAATCTTTGCTCCTGAAATTCAGGACTTATCACCTCCTTTCGGCTTTAGGATTCTCTGGACCAGCCCTGATGGTAATGCCCGCGCTGCTGGGCTTGAGTCACTGTTCGACTACATTGTGCGAGTTGACGGCGAGCCTTTGACTCCTCACACCCCGTCCACAAGCTCTGCTGGAATCTCAGTAGAGGTAGACCGAGATGCAGTGGCTGCCGAAGCTGCTCCTATAGAGGAGTTGCAAACTTTGATAAGGAAGTCTCCGGCAGCAGCAACGGAGCTAGGGGTGTGGTCTGCTAAAGGACGCCAATTCAGAACTGTTTTCATTCCACAGGGCCTAGATATAGGTGCCGAAGTTCAGTGGACCTCTACGGGAGCTGCTGATAACGTTTGGCATATCCTTGAGGTGAAACCAAACTCCCCTGCAGATGCTGCAGGTCTCATAGGACATGCGGACTATATTGTAGGTGCTGAAGAGGGCTCGTTAGAAGTGTCAGGAGCTGGAGAGAGCTTGTTGAGTCGCGTGATCACGGGGATCTCTACGAAGCCCGGCGGGGATGGCGGTGTGACATTGTTTGTCTATAATCACGACTATAATGTAGTCCGCCCCGTACGTGTTTTCCCGAATGATGATGGACGGGGTAATAAGATTCTAGGCTGCGGTGTGGGCTATGGTCTACTGCATCGTCTTCCGGCCGTTGAAAAGCCCCTACCTCCTGGTGATACTATGTTTGACGCGACGGCGTCATCTTTAGGAGCTCCACCCTCAGGTTTCCAAGCTCCCATTGCGCCTATGGCATCTCCGTTGAAAAAGCGCGAACACCCGCATAATCACCACGGTAACCCTAAAGAAGATCTCAGTTCTTATTTTGATGAGCAGACACGCATTAGTCGAGAGCACGACACACCCGGCTCTCTATCTTCAGTAACAGCGAAAGACTTGCCACCTCCACCATCTATGATTTAAGAGCATCAACATCCAAAGAATCTAAAATTATGCAGAGAAACCATTGTCTATAACAAGAGTTTGTCCCGTAATGTGAGGGCTTTCAGTTAAAAACTTCACACATTCAGCTACGGCCTCGGCAGGAATCAAACCGGGAACAATTTGCTCATCAGCGAGACCTTTGCTGGCAGCCCTTCCCATATCTGTGTCCACAAGCCCCGGCGCAATACAATTAACTCTGATGCCTCGACTTCCTACCTCACGAGCCAAAGATCGCGTAAACCCTTCAAGACCTGCTTTAGCCGCACTATAGACACTTGATCCACCTAGCCCACATCTCCCTAGCACCGATGAGAGGAAAATAATTTGGCCATTTCTGCGACGGGTCATCTGGCGTAAAGCGGCTTTTGAGAGGAGGATGGGAGCGACTAGGTTGGTGCGCAGTTCAGCTTCGATGTCGGATGCTGAGCGAGATGCAAGCACAGCAGCGGGGCTAATTCCAGCAGCATTAACTAGGAGATCCACTTCACCAGGTAAGCTTTTCAGAGGGTCAGATAGCAAATCCACCGCCCAAGACGAATGGCTATGGCCACCAATTAGAGCGAGCTCAGCTACCCGCAGATCCAACAGCTCCTTATTTCTCGCGGCTGCTATTACAGAATGGTTTTCCTGAGCCAGTTTTCGAGCCACAGCCCACCCAATGCCGCGGCTTGCGCCAGTCACAAGACACTTCATGGTTACGCTTAAGATTGATCCACAAAGCAAGGTGATCACTCTGCCACTAACGCTATCTACTATAGCAGTCAAGCATTACAAGCAGTCTTTATTCAACTTACTTTTTCGTTATCTGACTTTCATATACAGAAATCTATATACCAGATAAAGGAGGGGGACTGTGTGAAGAATTACAAAGTTAGAATATATAACGAGACGAAATGCTCGGCGATGTTATATCAGAACCATGGAGCATGTTTAGTCGAACAGACCCATGCCCATGTCCTCGTCAGACTCTTCCTCCTCTTCCTTCTTCTCCTCCTCAGCCGGGGCAGCAGCAGAGCCAGCGCCACCAGCAGCAGCCGGAGCAGCAGCACCACCAGTCGGGACGCTAGCGAGCTTCTGGGAGCCTTCGGAGATCAACTCAGATACCTGCTTGCCGCCGAGCTCAGCGACAACCTTGTTGACGCGCTCGTCGTTGGCCTCGATACCAACGCTAGCAAGAACAGCCTTAATGTCCTCGGCCGAGGGGCTGGCATTGCCAGCGGCGTTGAGCAGCAGGTAAGACGCAAGGTACATCATTTTGAATGGATATTTGTGGAACAATCAAATTAAGCCAGCGGCAGACACGTTCCTTAGGGGGTTACTCGTGATCCCAGCCAATTTCTTATTAGTGTGGCTACGCTTTTTCATAAATGAGCCCTAAGCCCTGTGATATGTCATCAATACTACCTGTTCGACGCTTCGCTCATCCTGGTCGCGCGCGTATCTGACTAATTGCCCTTACCCCGGGTGGACGAAGGGTAAACAGTGTTAGTGCTGCAACTTATCACTAACCACAGTCAATTACCAAAAATGATGGCATCAAGATTGATTGCTGCTGTGCTTGATCCCTCAATGTTTCCCATGATGACGCTGAGTGTGCGCACATTCTTTTACCCACTCCAGGGGATCATTTACTTTGCTCAGCACCCAATACTTTGGGGAAATCTGATCCTCTTGTTCGTTCCACAGATAACGTTAACTTTTGGTGTGATAATCTTGAGCTACATGTTTCTGTATCCCCCACAAGCCGTAATGGCATTTGTCTTGAATGGTCCAACAGGCCTGGTGGGTGCCTCAATCGGCATGATGCAGCAGTCACTTGCCATCACTCGAGGTATATCTGAACTATTCCTGTTTCCTCGTCCGCTTCGCATTCTTTTTGATGGAGTGTTGGTGCAGGAGGGTTGTGACAAGCTTGTGCTCGCGGGTAGATTAAACAGACTTGATGTCGAGGATGACGAGCATCAAAAAGTGTTCGATTATATCAAAACAATACCGCGTAAAATGTTCTTCCCAAAGTGGTTCTTCAAACTACTTTTCCGAATTGGGCTAACCTTCATCCCAATATTTGGCCCTGCGGCTCTCATCCTCTTAGATGCACGGCCAACTGCTGTTCGCTGTCAGGGCCGTTACTTCGAACTCAAAAATTGGGATGACGCCCAAGTAAAATACTGGGTCCGCAGACATTGGTTGCAATATATGGCCTTTGGAGTGGTATCTGCAGCCCTTGAAGCCATACCTGTAATTGGCTTTGTCTTTCTGTTCACAAACACCGCTGCCGGTGCTTTGTGGGCAATCAATACAGAGCGGGCTATGCTTGCCGCCCGGACATCAACTCCGCGCAAATAAGCATATTTCTAACTAAAAGTAATCAAAGTAAGCTACATAGACTAGATCTAGGCTGATCCTGCGAAAGAATGCTTACCACTTGATGGCAATAATACTGCATCCAGAGATCCAAATCCAGCCGCGACTCCACCCTCGTCACTATCCTGGAGTTTGGTGCGCAATAAATACCCGGCTTGTGTATTCATGACTTCATCACCACTTTCACGGTCCCATAAAACGCACCCAAATACGCCGAGTTCGTTAACTACTCTTCCTCCTATGATTTCGCCTCGTCGCAAAATCATGTTTGAGACACGAGGCGGGTCGATGAGTTCCATCAAGATATAAGCGCCCCATGACTCACGAGGCGTCGACTGCAAGAAGGTAGGAATGTCGCTACGGTAAATGTTGTTTCCACCTCCTTCTCTTTGGGGCTTGAGAACATAATCTTCTGGTTCCTCAAATGCTAGTCTGATGCCTTCGCGGCCATCCTCTGTTGACGGATCCAAGGGCCATATTTTAACGAAGGTTTTGCGGAGCTGAGAAATAACTTGAGTTGACAAAGGTGTCTTGAGTTCATTCTCCATTACACCTGGCTTCGTGAGGAGCTGCTGTACCTTCTTAGATCCCGCAAGCTGCGTCAAAACAGACGGCGCTTGGATAGCATGCGATCCTTCTAATTGGCACCTTGCATTCCATTCAGTCTCGGTAGGATAGTCACTGGGAGAATATCCAGCCCGGTAATAAACGACTGTGATGTCATGGCCAGATGGTAAAAATGAGAGACGGTTGTGCTCATCAACAGCAGTTTTACGTCCAGCCTGCTCTAATGTTACTCGGAATGCCGAGATTCCGTGAGAATTGAACAATTCGTATTCGAGTAGACGCTGGTCGAATAAATTTCTCTCGTCTGGCTGTACAATAAACAGAATAGCCCCATCACTCGCTGGTCGCCCCTCAGCATGGTTATAGGCACAGTGCATATTAGCTAGTCCCTCTGCAAGCTCGTATAGCGCCCTGGACTTCGGAATCTCACCGTACACACATGATTGTCCACTGGCTGCAAAAATATTGTGCAGTTCGCTTACTTTCGTTGCCAAAGCACCAAAAGAGACACTCACTGTATTGAATTCCACCTGCTTGATCTGTCGCCCCTCGTCATTAGTGCGAACTCTGTCAACAATATAGTCACTGCGGAACAATCCACCCGTAAGAGGCTGCGTGCGTTTGCTCTCGGTGGCACGATGGACTCCGATCAGACGTTTGGTAAAATCGTCATGGGATGAAACGGATTTTTCCAGTTCATCCAAGAGCCAAGTTGGGTGCTTTGCGACAGAGTGATATAAGGTGTTGAAAGCGGTCTGAATAGAGAGCGCTTCCTCGAAACCGTTCTTAGAGAACGGCGATGGAAACAGGGTTACAGGAGCATGAATAGCAACATCATCGTCGCCAATCTCAGCCGCCTTTGCCAGAACGAGACCATTAGATAGGCACCATTCTGAAATGGCTACTCGCAGATATTTTTCCTGCCACTCAGGCAGCTGTGGCGGGAACCGAACTAACATAAAGGTCTCCTTAAGATCTTGTGACGTAAGGGTGTCAATGCACCCCTATCGGATATGATGTGCGTATCACTGGCTATTTATATTAGAGGTGGGTGCTTATGTGGAAAACGGTTCAACCTACCGCTCGTACATAGTATATCCATAAATTCCAATGCGAGAGACCACTTTCTCCCCAATCTTTGCACAGAACACTGAGGTACCTTTACTCAATATATATTTTAACAGGTTGGCAGCTTCATATAAGTGCGATATTAAAACCGAAGGGTACTTGTACAGATCCTCTCTTGAGCGCGGCCATTGCACAAAGGAAATTTTGTCACTGAAGCGAAATGATTGATATTATGATTTAGACTGAGCCGCTCTGGTCTATTTTTCAACCTCAAGAGTGACTATTTATCCCTTCCAACGCGTACTTCTGTCTGGTCTTTGTCTCCAGTTACTATATCTATCTACATCAACGAAATGATATACGTGGTATACAGTTCGCGGTCCCACTCAGGACCTAGAGTCTCTCTTTGAGGTAAGCAACCAAGTCCGTCAAAGAAACATCCTCACCTTGGTCTGTGACACCTTGTCCAAGGCGTTTTACTTTAACCTTGCCATGTCCAAACTCTTCTTGGCCCAGGATAACGGCCCACTCAGCACCACTGCGTTCAGCAGCCTCGAATTGCTTTGGGAGCTTGGGCTTTGCTTTGTACATATACTCGCATGCGATCTCAGCGTCCCAAAGTTTCTTAGCAACCTCCATGCGCTGTGGAAGGAACCCGTTCCACTGGGGTCCTCCGCCAAACGCCATCACAAATACCTCGGTGGATGTTGGAGAAAGATTATCCCAAACTCCTGTCGACTTTATGATGCTGAACAGGCGCTCAACACCAAATGAAATGCCAACACAAGGAATATCAGTCGGCTTCTTGCCCCCAGCAAACATTCCCACCAGCTTGTCATAGCGCCCACCAGCACAAATAGATCCGACACCAACGGAGTCACTAGCATCATCGTCGTCGCCAGACTTGGACCTCTTCTTTTTGCCAGAATCTATATCCAAACCATCCAGCGGAGGCGGCGCAGACGCTGCAGTCACAACCTCGTAAATAAGCCCTGTGTAATAATCCAGGCCCCGAGCTAATGATAAATCAAAGGAGATATGAGATGTTATCCCATACGCTTCTAGATATGGTAGTGCTGTCCTCATATCCGCGACGCCGTTAGCAGCACTCTCATTCTCCATCAAGCCCTTGTCAGCTTCCAGCTGTGCACATACATCTGCGACAGAGCCCTTGAGACAAACATAGTTCCCAATTTTATCGGCTGCCTCTTCAGAGAGACCTTTGTCTACCGTCATTTCTTTGCGAACATCGGACCAAGGAAGCTTATCCAGCTTGTCCACAGCACTAGAAATCGTTCTCACCTTATCCTCAGGAACTCCGCAGTGTTCAAAAATGCCATCCAAAACCTTGCGATGATTGAGCTTAATAGTGAACTCAGGAATCTTGAGATCTGTTAGAACTTCGACAGCTATAGCCAGGCACTCTGCATCCGGAACCATGGCATCGTAAGAGCCTGCAATGTCGAAGTCGCATTGATAGAACTCGCGCATTCGACCCTTGGTCATAGCTGGTTGATCCCGCCTATACACTTTGGCGATATGATATCTTTTTATGGCAGCAACGCCATTCATGGCTAAGTAACGGGCAAACGGAACGGTCAAATCGTACCGCAGGGAAGTAATCTCACCACCTTGATCTTCGAGGTTGTAAATGAGCTTAGAGTCCTCTCCGTACTTACCACTTAGAATCTCGCGGAGCTCAAACACAGGGGTGTCGATAGTTACACCGCCGTGACGCTTGAAGACCCTGGTGATCGTATCGAAAAGCTTCTGACGGATTACCATGTCAGACCCATCCCAGTCACGTGTGCCCTTCGGGGTTTTCAATACGAATTTCGGGGCCTTCGAAGGCGCCTTTGCCGCAGTTGAGCTCATAGTTCTAAGAAATCGCCAAATCGTGAGTTTATGACTTATTCTGGCAGCTCTGCGTCGTGTTAGTCAGTTGGCGGGCATTGTCATTCGTAGTCGCTATCTGGCCACCGCAGTCTCCAGCCGTGATATCGATCGCTGCGTCCGGTTTGGAAAGTTCGGAGCTTTGGTAAGTATCAGCAATGGAGACTGTTCACACCCTACTTAGGGAGGTGGTCCGGGGATTCTACGATGTAAAAGCCACGCTGGTGGTCGAGGCGTTACTGGTTCACCATGTCTTATCTGACCGAGAGCTAGCTTCTTTAATGCAGATTCCTGCTAAGGATCTTCGTTCTACGTGCGCCCGCTTAAAAGATGACCATCTGCTAAAGGAGGTTAGCCACAAGGATGACGCTAGTGCCGCAGCGCCTCCAACTTCGTTCAATCAGCAACGTGCATTTTTCCAGACGCTTTATTATATACATTTCACTGAAGCTGTTGATGCTATAAAGTGGAAGATGCATCAGATCGAAATGCGACTTCGCGAGGAAATGGATGCGCAGCATAATCCGCAGGACTATGTTTGTGATACCTGCAGTGCGAGATACAAGACCCTAGATGCTTTGTCGAATTTTGACCCCAGTACAGGCTCTTTCTTGTGTGAGGTTTGCGGTAGCCCGCTGAGAGAATATGATGGGCCGTCCCAGGAGACCGCTCAGGATAAGATGGAAGGTCTCACTACGCAGCTGAAGCCACTCATCATCCTTTTGAAGAGGCTCGATGACATGACTATACCTGAAAACACATTCGATTCGGAGTCCGCTATTGCTGTTCCGCTGCCGAGCCCTGATGATACAGGTGAAATGGCAGTTCAGCCAATGCAGATCGGAAGGCCCGGCCTGCAGGACGCTGCCTCTGCTCTATCTGGCATCACGGTTGCCGGATCTTCTGGATCACGTTTGCCACAGGCCGTGCAGTCGACTTTCCAGGTCCATATAACTAGCGAGGAAGAGCAAGCGGCCGAAGCAGCCGGGGCAGCTGCAGAACGTGAACGGCTTGCAGAGGAGAATGCGTTGCCTGATTGGCATGCTCGCTCAACAGTGTCTGCTGTTTCTCAAGCACCCAAATCAATTGTGAAACCAGAATTAGCCGAAATCAAGGCTGAGACCGTCGAGGTACAGAAAACTTCCCAAGCGGAGGATGATGCAATGGATGCATATTATCGAAAACTCCAAGCAGAAAAGGCTGAGGGGGCCAAAGACGAAGCTCCTGTTGAGGCCAAAGACGAGGATGAAGATGAGGACGAAGATGACTACGAAGACGTGGATGTGTAGCCCATACAAATAAATAATATTGAGCAAGTCTCATGTTTCCACCCATACTACTTCACCCATTCACAGCCTAATATAAATCTGTAATCTTTTATTCCATTATGTGACATCTACTGTCATTCGAAACCACGATGCTAGAATGTCCAATTCTCATCTACAGAGTCGAAGGCCCACGCAAACTTTTCCCGCAGCGTTTTGTTAAAGAGCTTTTCAACTGGAACCTCATAGCGTTTGGCATACATAGAAGTTAGCCTTGGGTCGATGTAATTGATTTTAGAGGTCGTCAAAGCAACACTCGAGTTTTCTCGGCGGTCCTGAAGCAGCAGTCGTGCTGTGGAAATCCGCGAGTCGAGTTTGGAAATTTGAGCGTCAGCTTTTTCAATTGAGGCTGGCAGCTTGGAGCGGTCGCTGTATTGTCCTGCTTCTGCCTCCTGGAGGTACATATTTTCTACAGCGTCACACTCTTCGAGTTTTTCTTTGAAGTGGCTCTCGTCTGTTTCCGTTGACTCTTCCACAGCAATTTGTTTTTCCCGCTTGCGAGTTAGCCGCTCACGCTGTTTGGACACGATTCGACGAGCTACTTCGGCCTGGCGTTTTGCTGGCCAATGGCGTAATTCAGAAAACCATGCTTTTCGCCTTGACTTCTGTTGTGGGTCTAGGTGTAGCACCCATCTTTTGAGCCTCTGTCGTTGCCATACCATCTCCTCAATGCGGTTCTCCTGAGATTCAACGGATTTGTCGTGAGATTGACCAACATTGCGTTGATGATTGCAAAGGATAGCTACCGCTCTATTGGCTGCATTGTAGGCAACAACTCTCTCCTGAATCGTGCCTTCACCTCGCGGAATCTTGTCAATTTGTTTCTGCATTGTCAGTGATGCATTATATGTGCGAAAAACCTTAGCAGTTAGACCAGGCATATACTGTCGCAGATGCTTATTTAGTGTCTCAGTGTCTAATCGGTCGAAAACGTCGTCACTGGGCTTTTTCGGCTCGCGCGTAAATATTTTCAAGTTCAAAAAAACTTGACGATCAACTTTCACCTGTTGATAAAATCTAACAGAATCCTTTCCAAGAAAATCGAATGTTACCAAATTAGGCTCCTCTAGCTTCAAATGCTCGCATCGAAGAGAGCAACAGCCAACCGTATCAGCCTCATCGTCTCCTTTCTCACTGCCAGCACGCAAGGCTAGAACATCGATAAGGTACATCGCCGTAGCACGCTGGCGTTCGTCCATCAAAGTGCTGGTAAGCTTGACAAGATAATCATTTCGAATTGTGTCAATGTGGTGTTTGAGTTCTCGAGCTTTCTCAAACTTACGAAAATCAGATATACCCTTGATGTCTGAGTTATTTGCAAGACGAACATATTTCACTGCACCATTTATATTTTCCTTCCAGGCTGCCAGCCATACTACTGTCTGATCGTGCTGGACCGCGCCCCAGCTATGTCCTTCTGGTGCCTTTGGAATAGAAGCGTTCTGTCCGATGTTGATAATGACGTCTTCTGGCTGGACTCTTGCTTTTAATTTACCCGTTTTAGGGTGATTACCCCGCCCTCGAAATAGAGATGGAGGCTCCACTCTGAAATTGCCCACAGGTTGACGTCGGCCATCCATTGTGCACCAGCGATAAGGCTCTTCCTCAGCCATCTTGTCCTCACGTGCTTGCTTTTTCATAGCAGCGGGTAGGGCCTTCTTAGCTTCGGACTGGGCCTGATAATAGTTGTGGATGGCGGTGAAATCACATTTAGCAAAGTCGACTAGATGCGCGCGAGAGTCTGTGTCTTTGAATTTAGCTACATCACTGCAATTTTGTAGAACTTCCAGGAAATCCCCCCAGAAATTCTGTTGGAAAACAGGATTGCTAACATGATCACTATGCAGTATGGCACCAAAGAATCCAGCTACTTCCTCGGCAGCAGGAGGTAACCATATAGGTTTCCCATCGTAGTATAGATGCACATGTGTGGGGAGAGGTTCGTACGCTGGGGGGAACATAACGCCTGCATGCTCTAACGAAGTCCACCTGATCACGCCATCGTCAATCTCATTCTCCCACCACTTATATGTAGAGGTTTCGGCAACCTGGGAATTAGAAGCGTCTCCCGGCGCAGATTCACTCGTCCCTTCTTGAGCTACGGAAGGAGCAGCGCTGTCAGTTAACTTGGACGATTGATCAATTGCCACAAGACTGCTGGGTTTACTTTGCACAGATTTCGTCAGACGTGATGCAGGTAACTTTCCTCGACTGGAAGACACCTTCTGGTTAACCTTCGCGCCGAGGCGCGAAGCTTTGGACTTCTGGCTACTCTCAGTGGGAGAAAGACGCTTCACGGAGCCACTGTTGTTCCTGCTGCTAGACTTGGCCATGGCTGCTATCGTTACACAAAGTATTTGGGCATCCGTTCTCTAGTAAAAACTACTTTTCTGGATCCCTTGTAGACGAAGATCTCCTCCCTTGACGAATTCAGGTAAAGCGACCTCGGGAACACGTCCTTTGCCTGTAAAATTAGCGGTGGGACCTAAAATTTAAGCCTGGGTTTCAATGGTCGTCATGCGCTGAGATCAGCGTGCTCGCCACGTGACTTGGGCTGTACTAAAGCCTGCTACATCAATTGGAGAAACCAGTTCTTCTGCTAATAAATAATTTGGGCTAGACTAATCTTCGAATTTACGCTTCGAGCCCGCGAAGACGGCGGCCTGCTTCGTGGCTTCACGGCGCTTTGCTTCCCAGGATGGATGGAGCGGGCCAGCGTCAGCTTTCTTTTTCTCGGAGGCACGGAGTGCGAGCTGTTTGTTGCGAGATTCGCGGGCCTTGCGCCGCTCGTCTTTAGCAGCCTGCTTTATTTCGTGCTCGTGCTCTTGTTTCAGCACGTGGTTTGCTCGCTTGCCGTATTTCAGCTCCCAAATTCGTCTTCGCGCCCTCTGACCCCTTCTGTTGCGTCTTTTAGGCTCCGGGTCTAGCGCAATCGCATCATCCTCATCCTCGGATCCTGAAATATAACCCTGCGCCAGCGCAGGGAGATTGGAAGGGCCACCAGCACCCTCCCCCGTCTCGAAAAAGTCGTCCTCTGAGTCTGAAATATCCAGGTCAAGGGAAGATTGAGGGTTGGCGGGGTCTGCTGAAACTTCCACGACCTTTTCACTATCATCTGTGTCAAATTCGGCTTCGTTGGACCTCTCTTCGTGTTGACCATCTCCTCCTAGATATCCAGCTGAGCCTGCTGCCAAATTATGCTGATTAGAGCTCTCAGATTTTGCTGCCTTACCTGCAGATCCAGGTTTTGTACGAACTTCTGTCTCAACTTTCTTGTTTTCTTTGGCTCCTTCAACCTCAAACCACCTCGACAACACTTCTAAAAGAGACTTGACTGCGTCGCGTATCGCGGGCACCTTACCGAAACGACCGTAAAGATTACTTTCTGCATTATTGAGACCACTCTTTGGAGACTCTACTATCCCTGGACTTTTCTTGGCTACCTGGCGAAGAACAAAATCCTCGGAAACGATTTGAACATCCCACGACAGGAGTAGCTGCTTCTCAGCTCCTAGCTTAGGCGCCCTTTCAGGTTCACGCTTACCACGCTTATCGATTCTCAATGCCTCCATCTTCACCCATGGTTTCAGGGCGCGCTGCACGACTTGCGTGGCGTAATGAATGCGACGTTCAGCAAGTGCCTTCTTAGTCGCCAGAATTTCAGAAACAAGAGTTTCTGGATTATCGGATAAATTCTTGACTTTGCTGATCTGAAATTTTGTTTGGAAAAGTTTTCCCCGCGGTGAGTCCTCTTCTTCCTTGAGCGTGGCTAGCTGCGTCTCCAATAAATCCAAATGTAGTTTCAGATTCTTCATGGCGGATTCCTTGTCAACGCTGACGAAGCCGACGTTGGCTTGAGCGGGAGAATTAGGTCTCCAGAAATAAGCTCGAGCTGGCCGTTTAGTCACTCCCGCCCCCGCCCTCGCCCGCAGCTGTTCAGCGTTGCGCATGTATATCAGTCACGAGAATGCCTTAACTTTGTTGAAGAAGTCAGAGACTTCATACGAATGTACAGCGCGTCCACTCTCAGTCGCTGAGGCTAAAAAATTCCTACTGACGAATACAAAGACTGAGGTAACTAGGAATAGGGATACTGCCGAAGTCGAGAAATCGGGGTATACGGAATCGGAGGGCTTCGACAATCCTAACAATCATTCACCGGAACTGCATAGCCCGGTACCCCTGCACTCTAGTCCTGATATTTCTTCGGAGTCAACAATTAGGTTTGAGAAGACCCAGCGTCCAACGACAGCGAATATTGAAAGCTCGCCGCTGCACACCCCATCGCAACGCAAGCGCCGACCAGTTCCACAATTATTCCAGCGGCCGAAGCACCAAGAAGATCCTGGCGTGGTGGCCATTTTTGGGAAAAGCCAATTGCACCCACTTGAGCAGCGGTGGCTCAGCATGCGCCGTTCCCCCCGCAAAAATGCTCACGAAGAGCGCGGCAGTATCTGAACATACACGAACACATGTAGTAATCTGAACATACACGAATACATGTAGTAATATGTATATACTTAGATAGTTCTACTCAGCAACAATGACAGATGCAGCTCCCATTCCGGTGCCGATACACATAGACGTGACACCCATCTTCTTTCCTGTGCGATGGAGCTCGGTCAACAATGTTGACACTTGTCGCGCACCTGTAGCACCTAATGGGTGTCCAAAGGCAATGGCGCCGCCCTTGGGATTCACCTTGTTGATGTCAATGCCAACCTTGCGGATTGAATAGAGAGCCTGCGATGCAAATGCCTCGTTGATTTCAAAAATGTCGATATCGTCCGGAGTCAGATTGAGATCCTTTAACACAGCCGGGATGGCTACGGCAGGACCAACGCCCATAATTTCGGGCGGAACACCAGCTACCTTGCAATGGACAAACTTGCCAACAATGGGCAGGCCCAGCTTCTGGGCTACTGATCTACGAGCCAGAATTACGGATCCAGCGCCATCTGAAACCTGCGAGGCATTTCCTGCAGTAGTTGTTCCGTCGCTCTTAAATGCTGGACGGAGCTTGCCGAGAGATGCTGCTGTCACCCCTTTGCGAATTCCATCATCCTCATCGACTATAATTTCTGTTTCGTTGTCATCTTCATCGACTATAACGCCCTTGATCGGTAGAATTTCCTCTTTGAACAAGCCCTCTGCCTGTGCACGCTCCGCCTTATTAAAAGAGGCCGCTGCAAATTCGTCTTGCTCCTTACGCGTGACGCCAAACTCTTCGGCTACATTCTCGCTTGTTATTCCCATGGGGATAAGACATGACATTGCCTTTTCATTGTCTGAGAATCGCTCGGGGAATCCTTTCACCATATTCGGCCCATAGTTGTTCGACATAGACTCAACACCAGCTCCAATGCCAATATCGATCTGACCGTTGGCTATTTCATTAGCTATCACGTTGACTGCCATTAGTCCAGAAGAGCACTGGCGGTTGATCGCCTGTAGAGGCGTGGTATAGGGAATACCGGCCACGAACTGAGCAGCGCGGTGCTCGTTAGCGCCAGCACCATTGTTGCAGACGTTGCCAACTGCAATATCGCCAAAGAGAGAGGGGTCGATTCCAACCTTCTCAACCTGAGCGCGGAGAAGCCCAGCCAGGATCTCTCCTGATGTTGTATTTCGGAACTTTCCCTTGCCACCTTTAGTGATGGCCGTCCTGTGAGCCGCTACGATGACGACGTCATCCGGGTTCTTAGATGTGACCTTGTCCATAGCAGACGCTTCGTTGGCACTCAGCTGAGATTTCAAGTTGATCAAACGCTCCATTCTTAGTCGTAGCGTTTAAGTGAGGGGCAGGAAACGGTGACCAGGTCGCTTATATATCCAATTACAAAATGTGGGGTAGGGGGTACCTCGGTGCTGACGGGAGCTGACATAGAGATACCGAAGCCGACATGTGAATATGTATTGACCCTGAAAACTACCCGGGAAAGTACCGCAGCCAAAAAGATTGTACTGCTAAGCTCTAGTCACATCATATCCGACATTGAGTCTCCGGTACTCTGCACAATGAGAGAAATTCTCGTCAATTCAATTGGATCCGATTGGGGTCTGATTGCAGACCAACTCTCTTCCCTCTCGCCAATTCTATAAATCTCTAGCTGATGGAATACTTATAGATCCTCCCATAGCGAGTATACTCAGCGTACGGAAGCCAGCAGCCTATGCATCTTTACCTCTTAACGTACTAAAGTTCGGAGTTTGGGGTTAATTAAGACTCCTTCATTTAATTCCATCTTTCGAACCAACATTTCAAAATTGCTTATGGTCTAATGATGCCGTTACGGTCGTCCAAGTCGCCACTGTAGACGCACTAATACTCGGGTTACTAAGATACCGTGTGCACTGATTCTTCTAGAGCGTCTGTCTATGGTCGGACCAGAAATAACGGCAGTATCAGCAGAAGTGCCAGGAAGTCGTCATGAGGTCAAGAATAGAAACAGACGCAAATTCCAGCCTACGAAAAGTCAACGACGAAAAGAGCTGGATTCTCTGCGTCGAAAGTACACAACGGTGTCGATAGAACCGGGTCTTGAGCAAGTACTTTTGCGGCCTTCTGATCCAGAGTTTGCCTTTCCAATTGCTATTCTAGATTTCGATCTACATGTTCCTATGCACTATCCGCATAATAACGAATCTCCTCGCATCAAAGTAAACAATGCGGATCTTCCTCGAGGATACGCGCTCAACGTGGAGCTAGGATTTCTCGCTTTCGCGGGAACTCTGGTGGAGCGCGTAGAGAAGCTTGACCAACACCTGGAAGCATTGCTCAGGAAAGAACCTCAAAAAACTGTCACTATCGTTCCACAACGAAGGAAGCAATATCTGGGCAAGGCTGCGCAGAATACAGATCTCGCCTCCAAAGACGATAAGGACAAATATGAGCATGATGGCATGGGGGATAAGGGAACAGCTGCATCATCCTGGAGCTCGGACGATAATTCGGATTCAGATTCAGACTCGTCACTCAGTGTCGCCGAGGATGTAGGCGACGACGATGTTGAACCTGGTATGGAATCCATGCCTCAACGGCCTGCTGCTAGGGGCACAGAGATCGTATTTCCTGATATCCAGCTTGAAAACTTTGCGGTCGCTGAGATTTTGAGTCTCAACATTCTCTTCCGGTGTGGTCGATGCAAGCATTTACATGAATTCCACAATCTGATTAGCGCCGAATACGGCCACGATAGTAAGCCGCGCTCAGAAGCGTGTGAGAAGTGTGGTCTTCCCTTGATGGTTGCTTTCCGCAAAGAGTTTTTGCACTCTCACTCCCTGACAGCTGGTTACTTGGATATAAGTGGAGGAGCCGCAGTGGACATGCTACCGTCAACTTTCGGAGGCATGTGCGGAGAGTGTGGTTCTTCCATAAATCCACCACTTAAAGCAGTCGAATTTGGAATTCTGCGCAAGCATACGTGTCGCAACTGCCATAAGCATATTTCCATGATGGTGGAGCTATACCGATTCGATATTCTCTCAACCGACACTATCGGTGCCTCGGCCAAGTGTCAGCTCTCAGCAGCAACGAAGCCACCTAAAGTTGAAAAACTCAGTCTTACTGGTGGTCAGCCTTTGCCTAATGATGGTGCATGTGAGCACTATCGCAAGTCATTGAGGTGGTTTAGATTTGCATGCTGCAAGCGAGTGTTCCCCTGTGACCGATGCCACGATGCCGAATTGAACCATCCCGCCGATGTCGCCAGCCGTATGGTTTGTGGGAAATGCTCGCGTGAGCAGAGATTTGCATCAGCGTGTCGCTACTGCCGTCATGACTTCACAATGCGCAGATCTGGATTCTGGGAAGGCGGCAAAGGGACACGTGACCGCGCGCTGTTGAGCCGCAATGACAAGAGAAAGTATAAGGGCACTAATCGAGAAAATAAGGAGAAGAATAAAGCGCATTTTATGGGTAAAACTCATGAAATCAAAAACAGCTAATTGGTACGCGGCCCTACTCCGAGGCTCCCCGCAATCCGCAATACTCGGTCCGGAGTTGTACGCATATCTCAACGGTTCCTTGCTACGTAATCAGAATTAAGGGTAGAGTAGAGACGGGCCGGCATCTCGGACATAATCAACATTTGGATAGATCCGATGATTTGGACAAAAGCCAAGGTGGCTCTGGGCTTGTTACTCCTGGCCAATGTTAAAGTATGGCCACTGATGTATCATGTGAGATTTTACTACTATTGTGTAAAGTATTTCCTGTTCCAGCGCTTCAATCGCGAAACCGATCTGTGGGCCTGGAGCTCTTACTGGACGTACACTCCCTTAATGGAAATGGACTTCAATCTCCACAAATCAAACTCCACTTATTTCTGTGATATGGATATGTCCCGATCAAAGCTCTTGGTGAAGATGTTTAAAGAGTTCTTCCTCAAATATCAGGAGGCGGATGGTCCCAAGCTCAAATGGTATCAGCTAAACTATGCGCCCTTAGGGGGAGTTGCACTCACTTTCCGTCACGAGATTGGAGCTTACGTGCCTTACAACGTGCAGGCCAGGGTGTTCGGTTGGACTTCCAAGTGGCTGTACGTCCTTGTTGTATTCAAGGTCGGCGACAAGGTCCACGCTTACGGCCTTTCTAAATATGTGTTCAAGCTCAAACGTAAAACAGTTGCGCCAGAGCAGGTCCTCAAGTGGTGTAATCTGTGGTCTGAGGAGGCTGCACGCAAGAATGCTGCACTAGAAGACGAGCTCTCGCACTCACTCTCTCTTGAGGACACGTTGGAGAAATTGGCTAATCTCTAGACCGAAATCTTGAGCCCTCGCATATTAAACTTACAAGCACAGCATGTGACATTCAGGCTAACATTCAACATTAAACTACATATGTATATCCTCAAGATGTGAATCGAAGAGCCTCAATTAGTGCGTCGGTAGAGATAGGCGAGCTGGCAGCTAACGATACGCTCGTGAATCCAGCAGAATTTCGTGATACAGAGATGCGGTCAGTTATGCAATTCTCCTCGACCGGGCCATCGACATCCGCAACAAGGGTGCCTTTAAAAATGCCAACAGTTTTTGTGGAGTTTGGGAAGGTAGCACCCAGTTCAAGAACACGCTGCTCTGCGGACTCGTCAACAACCCATTCCTGCGTCTTCTCGTCCTCTACAAAGCCTGGGATTCGGGTGTTTCGGAGAGCGCTCACAACAGCTGCCCACACAAGATCGAGACATGGGCCAGTGCGGCTGAGCACTAATACTGAGGCTTGCAGCACAAGCCGCTTCGAAGAATTCTCGCTAATGATCCAGTTTTCTGGTGGAACATCGGCAGCGGTCACAAGCCGGTGAGCTGCAGCAGTTAGAACCTGCTCCTCGATCGAAGGATTCCCACCGCGGCCACCGCGCTTGGTTTCCACGTTAACGTAAATTCCTGCTTCATCTTGCAGGTCTGTGAGAGCTCCCACAATACCGCACAGGACAACTGCCTCACCTGCTCGGGCTACCGCTGACCCAAGCGTCGCGGGCCCTAGGTCCTGGGTACCTTCTGTGATATCGATCGGTCGCCATTCATTTAGCTGTCGACCAGATGGCCGTGTTCCCTGCTCCCAATGCCTTTCGAAGTAAAGCTCAGGTGCCAGGCGTGCGAACACGTCAGGCGGCAGCTGGCGGACCGACATTTTGGGTTCACGGATTAGTCGGCCGTGACATTTGAACAAATGCCATTTTTCGGGAGAAAAGAACCTCCTGCCCTCACGGCGCAGGAGACTTTGGTTGCAAAATTAAAGGAGCAGAGCGCCGCAGAAATCGCCCAGGCTGACGCCAGCGAGCTTGTTAAAAATCTAACCACATCCTGCTTCGACCTATGCTATGGAAACAATCTCGGCGGAGCCCCTACAAGCGGGCAGGAGAAATGTGTGCGTGACTGCGCCCAGAAATTTATGAGTGCATGGAACCTAACGTCGGCCGTGTTCTTGAAGCGGCTCGAGCAGCGCAGTAGCTAAACAAAACAGGCTGAGAGTCATTAGCCACCTCGAAATAGATTAAGGAAATGAAACAGCGATTATGAGAGCTTTTCCAGCACAAAAGGGCTTAGCATATCCTGTGCAAGAATATCAACTCTCAGATGTACATAGCTTATTTACAGAGCAGTCATTCAATCTCCTCTTTGCGTTCGGGTCATTAGCTCACCCCGCAGGCAACCACCGACTTCCCCGCGTGCTTCTATCCACTAATCATGAGCTGGTATACCATTGTAGGGAGCTTGAACACTGATCTCGTTACTCGCGTCAATCGCTCCCCAGACGCTGGCGAAACTGTCCTGGCGTCTGGATTCCAACGCTTTCAAGGTGGGAAGGGCGCTAATGAAGCGGTGGCATTGGCCCGACTACTTCCTTCAGGTAGCAAGGTTCGCATAGTCGGCTGCATTGGTTCTGATAACTTTGGAGATGACATTTTCAAGTCTCTCAAGCAGGAGGGCATTGATGTCAGTTCTCTAAAACGTCTAGAAGGTGAGGCAAGCGGAACAGCAACGATTGTTGTAGACAAAGAATCCGAAAATAGGATCATTGTCTATCCTGGAGCCAATGCTCTCGTTAAACCTGAACATGTAACGGACGAGGTTTTGAACGATTCTGCGTGGGTACTTTTTCAAAATGAAATCCCGCTTGAAACTACCTTAGAGGTTATGAAGCGTGCAAAGGCAGCGGGTGCTAAAACGGTCTACAATCCGTCACCATTACTGAAACTGCCGCCAAACACTCTTGAGCTTGTTGATGTGCTCTTACTGAACGCAGGCGAAGCTTGCGCAGTTGCACATGTGGACTCTGTATCTTCACCTGAAGATGCCATAGACGCCGCTGCATCCCTTTGCGCTAAAGGTGTGGGTCTAGTTGTGATTACCCTCGGCGAAGAGGGGGCTGCTTGGTATTCCTCTTGTTCAGGAGGGGGCCACCGAGCAGCTCACTCGGCTGGGACCCTGGTCGACACAACTTGCGCCGGTGATACATTCCTAGGCGCTCTGATTTCACAGCTCGGTAGTGGTGCTGATATTTCCTCCGCAGTCGAGTTTTCCAATCGCGCTTCAGGTGTGGCTGTCACACGTGAGGGGGCCCAATCCTCGATTCCGCGTCTAGCTGAACTGTAGGACCCGAAGTCGGACACGGCCCTCTGTTATTACTTTATCTGGAAAGATTATTCTTATGGTTCGGGCAAATATGTCTTATGTTTTCTTAGATACAATAGGTAGAAAAAAAACAGAGATGGTTACTCTTTTGCACTGTCCGCAATATCCTCAGCTGTACTCTCGACTGCGTCTGCATATGAAGGAAGTCCGGTCAGCGGTCCCAGACCGTCCATCACTTCAGCGTTATCATCGGTAGAATCCAACTCAGCATCAACACTAGAATTCTCTGGTAAACTCCACGGGAGGAGTTGAGCACCACCGGGAGATCCGGTACCAAGGACGTTTCCAGTACCCCAATTGGTCTGCACGGTCGATGCTGGCGCAGGCGGCGGTGACGGAGGTGGCGGAGGAGCACGTTCCTCAGCCAAATTCTTCGCTCGAAGGTTCAAAATTGCCCGTCGGGCGGCTAGAGTTGCCTCTTCTGCCTGTGCAGACCTTCGTCGGTAGAACAACAAGTACGCAGCCGGAGTTTCAGTATCCTCGGAATCGGCAATTGGAGTTACTCTTGAGTCGTCGAAATAGTACCAGCTATTATCTCCCACTATGTTTTGAACATGTGCAGTATAATGACCGCCTCCTAACCCACCGAAGTGGTTGTCAACAGCTATCAGGTCGTAAACAAGCTCCGGCGAGCTGGAAGAAGGCGAATCCGGACAAACATGCTTGGCCACATTCCAGTCGGTGATAGGAAAATTAACAAGATCAGTGATCTTGTCACGAATTGCCGCAAAATCGCTGAACCGCTTGAGGTGGATCATGAATACATCCGGAACGCGCCACAGCTCCAGCTGTTTACGAGCGCGCCGAAACTCACGACAGTTTGGACAATACCATTCATCATGTTCTCCCAGAACCTCCGGACGCGCAAATTGATTGAGGCAATCATCAAGGGTTGTTGAGTGATTCTTGTCCAGTAAAGTGCGAGCTTCGACATCGGCAGGGTTCACGACTGTTTCTGCGACTCGTATGTCCCAGCTGCCACCGAAATCGGCCAGGAGAGTATCTCCTCCTACAAGTCCAGATGACGGTAAGGGCCCGGTGGAGGCTATGCCTTCTTCTGCAAAACTACTGGTTTCCCCAGCGTCTGGGAAAGGCGACGCAGCCTGGTGTTTGGGCTCCAAATATTCTATAGTCTCGCATTCCGCATCCAGCTCGGGCTCTACCCTTTGCTTCATGACTGGCGAGGATATGACATCCTCAGCTATGGGGGCCTCAAAAGAAGGGGTGGCTGCAGATGTGTCTGCTGGCGTATCTGCTGGTGTATCTGCCTGCATGTCTTCTGGGATATCTGTGGGAACAGATAATGCAGAAATATCAGAATCTGAGTCTTCCGTGACCTCAGCCTCTAATGAACGTTCCTTCGATGGCAAATATCGACTGTATCGCGTCGCATCACCTTCGATTACCGCAAGGGTGGGGGCACCAATTGATTCATTAGCTTCATGTAAATCGTTGAAACGTCTTATGACGTTGGCCCTGAGAGTTTCGATTCTGTCGGAATCATCAACATAGAATGGCATCCCAGCAAACGTACCATTTTGTCGCAGGTACACTGGCACAGAGCCCTCATGACGCTCGTAAACAACTAAGACGTCATCCTGGCCTACCTTGGCCGCGACAGGTTCTTTGTCTTCTAAAACTCTGTAGAAGCGCGCATTGTAAACATCGCATACAGTCAGAGAATTGCTTAACCCCAGTAATTCGCTTACTTGCCGCTTCAGGTCTGAGATTGAAGCGTGTGGATCAAGAGCTACTTCCGTCTGCTTTAGGGGTCCGCTTAGCGGTACAATAAGGACTGAGTGCGCCCACTTACCAGACCCACCAGGTAACGGCAGAGTTAGATCAAAGAAGGGGTCGTATGTGATGCTAACAGAGCTGCATACGGGGCACACAACTGTCGACTTATACATGCCCATGAACACAGACTGTATAACCGAGTCATTGCGTAAAAGATGTGTTTCCCAGCATTCCTCCGCGAGACGACGAATTGCATCTGAATCCGTCGTCGGTGTCCCCTTGGGCAGCTCGGGCTTTGTTGTGGCCGGCTTCTGGCGAATTCGGTTGAGATCCTCGTGTAAACTATCAAGAAGAAATGCAGTGAACTCTTGAGAGTCTTGTTGAACATAACTTGCAAATGCGCGATTGAATCGTCCAATCGTACGTCGGAAAGACGCTGGCGACACAGCGTCTAGCGCGTGGAAGTGATCGCCATATAACTGTATGAGAAGAGCCGCGAAAGATTCCGCAACTGCACCACCGCATCCTATCGGATTGTCTCTGTTTATATCTGCAATATGCGAATTGGAGACAAAGTACGCCACCAACTCTGGTACATGAACTAAGCACTGCAGAGCAGAGTTCATAAAGCATGTGTTACCCAGGTTGTTGAGCCCAACACGGCCTACGGGAAATTGAGACGACGGCTCGACGATAATGACATCCGCAACCCCTAAGCTTAAGGAGTCTAAGGAGGCATCAGCTAAGACTGGTCTCAGCAGCTGATCTCGGGCAACTTTCGACAGCTCTGCGCTGGTAACGCCGAGATTATAGCCTCTCAAAGGGCCGGCCCATAATATTGCATCTTCCGATATATCATATTCAGAAAGAGCTTGCGTCACGGTAGTGGACCCGTCAGCTTGGAGTGTAGATGGACCCTCCCCGCTGCCAACGACAATGAAAGACAAGGAAACGTCATCCGAAGTCCCATACCATTCATTCAACAGATCTAGGTTCTCCTGGCTCAATCCGTGGCCGCCTCCAATGGCCCGCACTAGCGGGGACATCTGTACGGTTCGAGCGCTGTCCACAAAGCGATGCCACCATACAGCCGACACAGTTCCTTGTGCTGGTCCCGAGGACCCTAAAATCTGTTGTATGCGATAACTCTCCTGGCTGTTGGGTCCATTTGCAACGACCAATGAGGTGCCAGCTGGGTCCGAACCGGACTTGTGAGAATCACTAGCTGGAGTGGCAACTGCCTTGGCATCTGCTTCTGCCTCACCTAACCTTTCTTGCTCGTCCAATACACATTCAGAGTCAAATTCTTCCTTCCATGATGGAGCTGAGGCGTCTTCGCTGATTTTAGAGAATGTCCTTTTGCTCCCTGCGTCCATAAATGTTGCTTGTGAACGGATCCTTCTCCAGATTATTGTTGGTCATCTGGCGGGCGGCCCTGCAGACTTGTGCGTAAGGAGTCGACAGCTGCGAGTGTAGTAAAGCGTCAACTTCAGGACATTCTACAATCCGTATAGATAATTACTGGCAGTTGTGCTACCTGATAAAACGTTTAGTCGATTGATCTTCTTTCTGAAATACATTCTTTGTCTCTCTGGTATATAGAATATTTACAGTCGTAACAGTAGCAAATAGATAAAATAGCACACTTGTGCAGGAATTTTCACGACTTATACTCACAGAGTTCTCGACTGTATGATGCAATGCAAATTTACGATTTCATGTAGTTTGGATTAGCGCAGCGTCATGCTGGGCTTTTGGCGTGCAACAGGAGGTGGATCCCAAAGCTTCCAGAATTTGAGGTTCTCATCCGCGGCACATGTCACAAGCGTCTGAGCATCAGGAGAAAGAGACGCTGCCAGGACACGTGTTTCGTGGGCCTCGAACTCGGCAATTTTTGTCATTGTAGGGTAGGACCAGACAGCCACAGAATTTGCAGGGTAGCCGTGGCAGGATGCAAGCTCACGGTGGTTACTATTCCAATTGAGTGAAGTAACCTGTGACCCCGTATCGGCCGAGGCAACACGTGCCCCTGTTGTAGTGTTCCAGATGTTTATACGCCGATCAAGAGAGCCTCCTCCGGTTGCCAAGACGGAGCTTTGCCATGGGCACCATGAGAGTGCCTTTACTGCCGCCGTGTGCGTTTGACGAGAAAGTCGAGGGGTAGATGTAGTTCTCGCGTCCCACACATGGACAGCGTTATCATTGCCACCGCTCGCAAGTTGTTGACCGTCGCTGCGCCAAGTTAAGCCGCACACTTCTCCAGAATGAGCCCACATTTCGGCAGTCTTATGCTCAGCAATTCGCACATCGTGGTTCCAGATGCCGCCATCACGGGCTCCACTAGATAATGTCGCATGATTCCACGTCAGACTTGCTACACGGGCAGTCCGGCCACGCATTGTACGCAGCTTTTCGCTGGCTTCGACGTCCCAGATCTCTATATTGCCATTAGACTTTCCAATAGCTAGATAACCATCTTCAGACCATTTTACACTTGTAGCCAAGGTGTTATTGCTCAGCTCTGCAACCTGCGTAACATCACCGGTTAGAGAGTCCCACATATATACAGACTGACCAAGAGCAATTGCTACCTTGTTCATAGCGGACCAGTCGACAACATTCAAATAATAGTCATCTACAATGCCAGGGGCATCCAGTATTATTTCAGGTACGCTTGAAATGCGCCGATTTGGCTGAGCTTGCTGAGACGATCTGAGAGAGCCTATAGATAAGGTCTTAGCTGCCGAGGTTACACCGTCAGAAAAAGCATTCAGACCAAGAACCTGAGAGCGAAGATCAGATGCGCTAACTGCTGGTGGAGCAGATGGGCAGTATTCAAGAATTCGTCCCCCTACTGCCGGGAAAGATGCCGACTTGTTCGCCTTCGTGGGAATAAAACGGTCCAGCCGCGTTTTAGCCGGCGAGCGTCTAGGTGAGGTGTGTGCTTTCGACTGCTGTGGGGGAGCATAGAAAGAGGTTACATCGAGGGACATGCTACCATTAGCGCGGAGTCCAGGGTTTGCTAGCGAGTCCTCGAGACCGCATGAGGCCAACGACATACGAGCTGATATCCGTGAGGACATGACAGCGTTGGGCCGAGGTCTTGGAGGCGAGGCCATTTTTATCGGTCCGATCTAACTTGGTTGCGAATGTGGGCTCGGAGCCAGATGTTAAGCGATGGTCTTTACACAGTTTGCGGGAGAAACCGCATTGGGATGTATGTAAATATTGAGCCCTTACCCAGCATAGGTCCCAGCGACTTAGGATAATTAGTATGATTAATCACTCAGGCTCAAATGCAATGCTTAAGCGCTGAGGCTTAATAACAAACCGCCGAAAAGGAGAGGTCACACGTGCGCTGATTTCCGTATTAGGTGGTCAGCATGTCTGTAGGATACGATCTCTTGATCAAGCCTCTCACGTCGTTTTGAGTACAGAGAAAATGATCACAGGTCAATGCAATTAATCCGAACGGCGTTACTCTCTGGAAACGTAGCTATACGGGCTTTTTCTTCCACGTGCTCCGGTATAGAGCAAACAGAGCCCACGTGAGTGCCTTAGACCTAACCCTGATATTCCAGCACGTGGTTAAAACACGGTCACTACCCTAAAAGCGTGGAGCTATTAGAGGCCGATTACCCCTTATCTACACTCAGAACAAACGGGATCTCGGCCATGTCTATGCTCCCTACTCCTCCTCTTGATCCCGAGAATCATAAGCCACTATCTCCGAGCGATAGCGTAGCTCTTCCTGAACCTATGCTCAATCCAACATGTGAGCCTACGTACACTGCTAAGATCGAATCACGCAGGCCTCGACGAAATCACAGTGAAATTGAACGTCGGCGTAGGGCGAAGATAAATGATCAGTTCGAGCAGCTCCGGCAATTAGTTCCTGAATGCAGAGCCTTTCAATTTGCAAAGCGAGGTGGCGACCCCGGGATTCACAAACTTGATATCCTATCAGGGGCTGTGAGATATATCCACGCCCTCGAATCACAGCTCGCTGCTCCCCCCCTAAAGCCTCAGAATGCCATTCCAGAGAATGCCATTCCAGAGAATACCGTTACCCACAACAGACCTGCTAAGTCACAACTTTCCTATTTAATGAACTAACTTGCGACTATTTATATCAGATTTTTGAATAGCTGTGTCTATAATAGCATCAAATTCAGAAGCCATAGAACCCTTCAGCCTCCAGCATCAGAACAATCTCGTGAACGGCAGTACGAACATCAGATTTCGAAATGTCCACAACCAGATCTGCTTTCTTCGGCGTCTCAAATTCGACGTCGACGCCGGGGAATCCGGTAATCTCCCCCTTGCGAGCTCTTGCGAAGCCGCCAGAACGATCTGTGCTCTCGCAATATTCCAGTGGGGTTGCAACATGCACGAGGAAGAAATTACCGTATTTCTCTATAGCCTTCCGCGCTTGCTCGCGACCGTCCTCATATGGGGCAACAGGAGCAGCAACGACAGCAGCACCCGCTTTAGTGAGCTCGCCGGCAACGAACGCGATGCGCTGTAAATGCACGAGGCGATCGTGATGGCTGTATCCAAGCTCGCTTGACAGCTCCTGGCGAACGACATCTCCTAGCAAAAGAGACACAGGGCGCTGGCCTTGTTGGTTCAAATTGAGCTCCAACGCACGAGCAATGGCCTCACGACCAGAGTTGTGATAGCCACTCAGTAAAATTGTGAATCCCTGCTTGTTGCGGGGAGGATTAGTTTGACGTAGAACTCGCACAACCTCTGGGTACGAGAACCATTCTGGAATCGGAGTACCTTGACGCAGACGCCGACGCAACTCCGTACCACTGATGTTCAATGTGGGCTCTCCCTTTGGAACCTCATCGACCGGCATATACTCATCACGGTCGGGCAAATAGGTCATCATCTGGAAAGGAACCACCTGAATACCAAGCTCATCACGGTACTTCTCGACTAGAACCTGTGCGTCGTAAGGGCCATAGAAGTCAACACCCTTGGAGTTTTTACCAGGACCAGCATGGTCGCGACCCACGATAAAATGAGTGGCACCGTAGTTCTTACGGATGATAGCATGCCATACAGCCTCGCGGTCACCGCCCATGCGCATAGCCAGTGGGAGCAGCGAAAGCATAGCCATACCGTCAGGATATCTGGGTAGTAAGGCCTGATATACTCGAACACGTGTGAAGTGGTCAATATCACCAGGCTTGGTTAATCCAACGACAGGATGAATTAGAACATTGGCCTGGTGCTGTCTTGCAGCACGCACAGTTAGTTCACGATGAGCACGGTGCATAGGGTTGCGAGTTTGGAACGCTACAACTTTCTTCCAGCCCTGCTTGGAAAACTGTGAGCGTAGCTCAGCAGGAGAATTGCGGAGGGCGATGTAATCGTAATGGTTTACACGTTGAATAGCCTCTAGCTTTCCGCCAATATACCAATCCTTGGTATTGTCAAAGAGAAAGCGGACGGCTGGATGCTCCGGGTCGCCACGGAAGACCTCCTTAGCCTCCTTCTCCTTATCAGGCTGCCAAACATCTTCTACCGTAAGAATGGCCAAAGGGCTCTGGTCGCGGAAGTCGCGTAGAGCTACACGAGAGCCCGCTTTGATCTCAAGCGCATCTATGGTTTCTTTTGTCTGATCCAGAGTAATCGGCATCGAGAACAGAGCGCCATCCGCAAGCCTCAGATTCTCAACGACACCATCGTAATCTTTCTTGTTCATGAAGCCTTCGAGGGGCGAGAAACCACCACATAGAATCAACTCTAAATCGCAAAGTTGACGCTCGGTGAGTATCAAATCAGGCAGAAGATTTGCTTCAGCACTTAACTCTGCCGCTCTAGGAGCATCGCGAGCAATCAAGTCCTTTAGGACACCACCGTGAGGAGCGTTAGCCATGTTTTCCGTGATGTGCGTGAAAATTTCACCAACTTGTGCTCATAGCCAATTTGTGGGAACGTGCTATGGCGTGATAGGGTTGTGCTCAGAGCCAATTTGTGGAAACGTGCCATGGCGTGATAGGGTTGTGCTCATAGCCAATTTGTGGAAACGTGCTATGGCGTGACAAGGCCAGGATGCCGATATGGATGACTAATCAATAAAAAATAATATATAAGAAGCGCCTCTTCGTAAAATGTAGGTAATCTCTTTGCCATTTGGCTAAGATCAAGTGTAGTTATCTGTTCTTTTCAGTGTAACAGCTGAAATGGTGCTATGGCACCGTCTTTTTATTATTGATTTTTGGCAACTTGTCTCTTGTCCGCTGGGCTTGCTCATGATAGGAGACGTGGTGTCGTGGTCGTTGCACTGGAGGCCGACGATGCTTAATGCTAGAGACGGGGTCGTTTCTACTGTTAAGCATCGATTTGAATGTTTATGTTCCAGGTCTCAGCGTATAAAAAGCTTTCATTACTTGTAGACTAGTCGGATATGGTGATTGAGCTCGTTCTTCAATTACCAGTCGCATTATACAACATGACTCATATGTTGGAACGAGGGGATCGTACTGTCATGCCGACCGGCTCCAGATTATATAACGGTCCCGCAATCTGGTCTGATAAGAAGCGAGGCGTAGTCAGCGATGACGTAGAAGAGGCGCGGCAGGCTCCACTTTCAGTGGCCTCATTGACTCCGCTACTCAAAAGAAATAGGTTGCAAGAATACTCGCGCACTCCAGTCAGTATTTAACAAAATTCTGTCAATTGTGTGTCTAAAAGAGACGTTTAAAGACGTGGTCAAATCTTGAGGGCGGCCAATGAGCGCATTAGACTTGCTGGGGCTCCTGGGTAGGGGGCCCTCAACGGGGTCTTCGCTGAACGCCACATCCCCTTCAGACAAATTCTCGCCATTATCGGCTATATAAAGAGGAGGTATAATGCTAATATTAAAATTGAGTCCATTTAAATAAATTAACTCCTTCCATTGTGTCCATTTAAGTGCGATGTTCCTCTACGTTGCCTTCTCGCACTGGCCAACGAAACCCTTGCCCGGCGACGGCTTATATATTTCTACGCTCCCCTCGCTCACTCTCCCACCTGTCATCTGGTGACCCCTCCACTCACAACTCCCCCAAGCTACTCCTGAATTCAATTGACTAGTAGTCATGGTGAGTTCTGCATTGATGATTGCGGCCCTGCCGCTCATTAACGCTCTCTATATTCCTCACGATTTCAAGGGCTTGAACGAACTCGCTCATGCTCCTGCACCTTCAAACGCGAAAGGTGGCGCTTCTAGCTCAGTTCCCGTACACCAGGCCGTTATTGAGGCCTTGGAAGAAGATGATGAAGAAGCACTTTTTGCAGCTATTCTAGACGCTCCTAACCTCGCGCCTGAGGATTGCGCTAAGGGCAGGCACGGCGGCATGGGCAAACACCACGGCGGCATGGGCAAACACCACGGCGGCATGGGCAAACACCACGGCGGCATGGGCAAACACCACGGCAGCATGGGCAAACACCACAAGGCGAAGAAGAGCAAGAACCTCAAGAAGGATCACAAAATGAAAGGTAAACATCATGGTAAGGCTCATAACAAACATACAGAAGTTGCCGCCGACGGAAATGGTGACTGTGACTCGGAAACCGAGGAAGTGACCCAGAAGGATTCTGACGAGGGTTTGGGAGCTATGTTCGTGCCCAGTGACCTCGAAAGTGTTATTCCTGATCGTTACATCGTCATTTTCGAGCCGGGCGTTTCACTAGAAGAGGCTACTTTGCACCTTCAAACAGTAGTAGCTACCGCCGCCGAGCACGTCGAGTTTGCTGAGAACGCACAGCACCCGCTCAACGAGTTTGGCGGTAGCGTCCTTGACAAGGTTTACAACATGGAAGGCTTCAAAGGCTATGCTGGCGCGTTCTTGCCTTCAGTAGCTAAAGCGATTGCCAAGTTGCCAGGTGTTGCAGTCGTGGAGCCCGACACCATTGTTCATGCCCTCGACCATGACACCGAGAACTCTGCTCCGTGGGGTCTGGCTCGTGTTTCTCACCGTAAATCGCTGACTTTGGGTACCTTCAACAAATATGAATATGATGATGAAGGCGGCGAGGATGTCACTTCCTATATTATTGACACTGGCGTCTATGTCGACCATGAGGACTTCGAGGGACGCGCTGTTTGGGGAAAGACTATTCCGGTGGGCGACGTTGACGAAGATGCCCATGGCCACGGTAGTCACTGTGCTGGTACCATTGGTGGTAAGACATATGGTGTAGCCAAGAAGGCCAAGCTCGTAGGCGTGAAGGTGCTTGGTTCCGACGGCTCGGGGTCTATGTCTGATGTTATTGGTGGCGTTGAATATGCAGTGCAGTCGCACAAGGCCGAGCAGAAGAAGAACCCTAAGCATAAGGGTTCAACTGCTAATATGTCTCTTGGCGGAGGTCGATCACCTTCTCTAGACATTGCTGTCAACGCGGCTGTGGACGCAGGCGTGCACTTCGCGGTGGCTGCTGGTAATGAGAATCAGGACGCGTGCAACTCGAGCCCTGCCGGGGCCTCTAAGCCAGTGACTGTCGGTGCTACCACTTTGCGCGATGAGCGCGCTTACTTCTCCAACTATGGTAAGTGCGTTGATATTTTCGCTCCTGGTGTCAATATCCTCAGTGTTGGTACCTCAAGTCCCGATTCCACTGCTATCATGTCTGGTACTTCAATGGCCACGCCGCACATTGTGGGGTTGCTCACCTACTTCCTTTCCTTGCAACCTTCTGCCGATTCTGAGTACTCCTCTATGGGCGTCATTACTCCAGAGGAACTCAAGAAGAGCCTGATTGACTTTGGTACTCCTGATATCCTCACAGATATCGACGATGCTTCACCAAACGTTCTGGCTTACAACGGCGGTGGAAAGGATATTTCCGATATGTGGACGCGCAACCCTGCTGTTACTGCTGGTGAAGACGTTGATTCCAAGTGGGAAGACAAATTATCAATTTTGACCCATGAAGCACTGAGCGAATTTGGCGTGCTTGCTAACGCAGGTGCTAACCTCGTCAGTGACATCAACGAGCTGATTCACGAGGCATTCTAAACCATAGCTACTATACGGCTTAGCTCCAACTGAGTATTTTTTATCATCATACTATTTCTTTTAACCATTTTTCATATTGTCTTTATATAGTGTGATCCTATTCCGGCCAGGAAGCCAGCGGAAGAAGGCCGTAAGCTTTTCGCCGAGTCTTGCGTGGCTATTAAGGTGAGAAAATGCTGCCGCTGTTTGTAAGATGCATGCTTGTGTCTATAATGACTCGAGAGAGACTACAGAAACCCCTCGTATGACTGCTGTGCCCAGTTTCGTGGGAGTCGTGCCGGTCTCATCGTAAGCATCTTCTAACACGATGTTCAGAAATAGATCGTATCCACGAAGAGTACCCGCAACACGACGTCCACCACTAATTGTGAGCCCTAGACGCTTGTTCAGATACTGGGCCAGATCAGGGTTGTTCACCATCCCGCCAGTTCTCTACTCTCCTGTTTACTCAGCCTGGTTGTATGAAGATATCCTCGGCCTGGATAGCCAGCGCTCTATCCGTTGCAGTTTGTCAAGATGAGAGCGAGTGGGCGGCAGCTTTCGAAGCCCACCCGGACCCCAATCCTCGTTATCCGGATAAACTAGAGTATTTCGTCGCTCAAAGTGCTAAACCGCCCGTGGGCCCTTGGTCAGTAGAAGAGGCATTACCCATTCGTAACTGGTGGCTGCTGTCTATCCCCAAGGGTCAAAATATTCATAAAAGAGAATTGGAGGACGTGTTCCCGGTTGGCGAGTCTAAAATTTCTCGAAGAGCTCCAGTGGTCTCAAACTTTACGACAAGTCTCGTCGAACGCACATCAGAGCCTTCGGTCATTACCCAGGCCCGCGAGGAGTTTGGAATAAGGGATCCGCTTTTTGGATCGCAATGGCATATACTCAATCCGCTACAGACTGGTCATGATATGAATGTCCTACCTGTCTGGAGGCGTGGGGTCACAGGAAAAGGCATTACGGTAGCGATCGTTGATGATGGACTTGACTACACACATCCCGATTTCACCCACTCATTTAGCATTCATGGCAGCTGGGATTACAATGCGCATCGCCAACTGCCAACTCCGGAACTCTCAGATGACACTCATGGCACTCGGTGCGCAGGAGAGATCGCCGCAGATATTAACGACGAGTGCGGCGTTGGTATTGCTCCTGGTGCACAAGTAGCTGGTATCCGTATTTTGAGCGGCAGACTAGTACAAGTTGACGAGGCCAGAGCTCTCATACATCGCATGCAGATAAATGACATATACTCATGTTCATGGGGTCCTTCAGATGATGGCAAAACGATAGAGGGACCGCCACCCATAGTAAGACGCGCTGAGGTGGAGGGTATAGAGAATGGGAGAGACGGAAAAGGAAGCATTTACGTTGTTGCTTCGGGCAATGGCGCTTCGGTTGGTGATAATTGTAACTATGATGGTTACACAAACTCGATTTACTCTATCACCGTCGGTGCTGTTGATAGGTATAACGCGCATCCATACTATGCTGAAGCATGCTCAGCCAATATGGTGGTGACATATTCAAGCAATTCAGTTGATCGGATCGTGACATCCGACAAGATTGTTCGGCTGCATAGACCCGACGGCTCGGACTCTGAACATATGTGCACGGATCATCACACGGGTACATCGGCAGCAGCGCCAATAGCAGCATCTGTATTTGCACTCGTGCTTGAGCAGCGGCCGGAGCTTACCTGGAGAGACTTGCAATATCTCGTACGCGACACTGCTAAGCCGTTCGAGATCATACCCGGCGGACCTGGCAGCATTCCGAGCGGTATGGATGGTATGAGCTGGCAGACGACTGCAGATGGACACCAGTATCACAACGCGTATGGCTACGGGATTTTGGATGCCGATTTAATAGTGCAAGCTGCCGCTACCTGGAAATTATTGGATCCTCAAACCTGGTATATTGGCCCCAAACATAATGTGGAGCTACCAATTGTGGGCGAAGAGCCGGCACAGCATACTATTACAGTTACCCAAGAAAACTGGGATGATCACAATCTGCGGCGAATAGAGCATGTCAAAGTCCGGGTGGACTACGAGCATGGGTACCGCGGCTCACTTCGATTCTTGCTACGTAGTCCAGCGGGTATTGTATCAGAGTTGGCAGCCCCTAGGCCTGGGGATTTATCACCACAACGAGTCATTGATTGGGACTTTATGAGCGTCGTGCATTGGGGGGAAAATGGAGTTGGCGATTGGTCGATAGCAGTAACGGGAGATGCAAATATGGCTGGTACGCTCCACTCGTGGCAGCTGAAACTATATGGTGAGACAGCGGATCCGGCAAAGGCTAAAAGATACTCAGATGACTGGAATTTATACGAGCAGCCTGCATGGGTAGTGAAGGATGCCATCGATGAGGCCACAGCCTCACACGAGACAGCCGCATCCCAGACGTCAACTTCGATCGGAACCAATACGGCGGATGAGGATACCCAGATATCTTCCACGTCGCTTCATGTATCTGTCACTACAACAGTCACGGCAGAGCCTACGACAGACGATAACCATGAGGCCATTCAGAGCTCGTCGTTAGCCAGTACTTCAACAACACCTGTGCTTCCCTCAAATACTGAAGAATCATCGCATCCCAGCCCGACGGGAGTTTCTGAGCAACAAGATCAAGATCACCACAGTCTTCTCTTTTATCTAGTTATCAGCGCGCTGGGTATTTCTGTCATTGTCATCTTGGCCTCGCCTATACTATGGTGCGTTACTCGTCGACAACGGCGGCATGCTAGCCGCATGGATCTAGGAGACTTCGATCTAGTCCCAAGCGACATTGAGCTCAGCGATCTGGATGAGGATGCGCAAGAAGTTTATTTGAGTGATGCTGGGGAACAAGGTAATGTCGAGCGGAGTACAGCTCGGCCAGTTTCGAGATTAGATGACGGCGATGGCAATCCTCAAAACTTTCCGGGTGAAAACGAGCAATTACTTGAGCGAATAGAATAGAAACTTGCATGTAATATATTCTGAACCTTTAAACAAAAATTAGTTCCGTGAACTCCAACGGAATTAAGCTGCTGCTTTCGGCAGCAAAAAAATATTGAGGACAAAAAAACTGCAGCACCTTCTGTTCTCGCGTGGTCTCCCACCGCAATACTTGGTAAGGCTCTAGGGTGCTTAGATATGACTGATCGGGACGGGAA
>BCGM01000003.1:323862-366895 GCA_001599275.1 Wickerhamiella domercqiae
AAAAAAACTGCAGCACCTTCTGTTCTCGCGTGGTCTCCCACCGCAATACTTGGTAAGGCTCTAGGGTGCTTAGATATGACTGATCGGGACGGGAAGTCTCGTTTTCACCTCTGATATGGCCGCAGCTGCCAAAGTAGATTTAGCTTCGTGATTAACTAGTCAATTAATATCACGTGAACTATAACACAAGAACTGCGACAATCGTAATTCTACGTGTTTGTGGAAAATCACGGGGAAAATGCTCCCTGGCAACCAATTTAGTTCCCCTATACTCAAAAGGGATCTCAAGACTACTTGAAGAGTGGACCGTAGGAGGCCTGCAAGTTATTTTCTCCACAAATTCTCTTCTACTTCCAAACTCGTTGCCAAAGCTAATATGGAATTAGAACTAGAACCCTCTTTCTTTAATTGCCCAAACTAGATACTTCTGGTTCGTTGCACTTTGAGGCCCAGTGCTACGTCACACTGTTAGTGGAGAGAGCCAAAGTGAGTAGTGAGCGATTTCTTGTGTGTCGAAATACGAGCTGATTTGACTCTAAGAGCGACCCAGTACGCGCAATACACCCTGCATGGTACGGGAGGTCCAGATCATCAGCTTGGATTTCTGGAGAGTGACTCAATGTGCGAGTTGTACTTGCAAAGGCACAACATCTTTTGGAGCTCGGAAGCGGAAACACCGGGTCGTACTAAAGCCAGCCCAAACCCTATTCCCGAATTGGATGTGATCGCAACTGAGTAAGTTCTTTATGCAGCCGCGCTGCATGCCGCCGTGATCTTTGCAGTTGAACACAGTTCCAGAAATCCGAGTTTCCGAGGTACCTCGAAAGCGCGATAAACTACACTACAATAAACGAAATTACTATTGTTTAGAAGGGGATGGGAGTAACCGAGTTTAGGCGGCAACCTGGCTGTCGACAGCGTGAGTATCGCCCTCCTTGGTCTCGTCCCATTCGCCCTGATCATCAACGTAGCCGGCATCAGCACGACGAATAGATAGCGAAGGCTTAACGGTGGCCTGGTCAATGGTCCACTCACGCAGAGCAGTCTCCGCATCGTGGAGGATCTGCTTCGACGCATCGTAGCCATCGTAGCTCGGGCGAACTTCACCAGGCGTAACTGGAGTGTCATCAAGTAGCTCGAGTAGAGCCTTACCGTAACCGGCGATTAGAGCGACCTTCTCGCAGTGCTCGCGAATAGAGTCGAACTGGTAGTTGAATGCAGCCTTGAGCTTTTCACGGGTGATGTTAGAAAGCTGAGCCTCGGCGACGAGGGACTCAGCCTCAGCACGAACGAGCTCCTGCTCGAGAACGACAATCTTCTGCGAGTTGGGCTCCTTGTACTTGAGGTGGGCGATCTGATCTGTGATCTTCTGCTTCCGATCACGCGAGGGCTGAACACTGGCTTCAATGTTGCGGATTGACTTGAGGGTTACGCGGTACTGATCATACTTATCAATGAAAGCATCCTCGAGGAAGCCAATCTCGAACAGCAAAACGCCCAGCTTGTCAGTAACATCGCTGACGTCATCGTCATCGCTCTCCTCGCCCCAGTACGACAGCTGCTTCGCAACCTCCTTGCGCTCATTGGCAACGAGTTCAATCGAACGCATAACGTTCTTCTCCATCTTGACTAGAACGGCAAGACGACGGGCAAGCTCAGGGCCGAAGCTACCAGCGGTAGAACGGCGCAAAGCATGGCTGAAAGAGCCCTGACCGAAGAAACGGCCAGTCTTAGTGGAGGAAAGGGGGGGCGGCGGAGTCTGCAGATCCTGCGCAGTTGGTGCGCGAGTCGCTCTCAGAGAGTAAGTGCGGTGCATCTTCCTCGATAAATCCGTTTGTGCGTAAAGGCGCAAGGCGTTAGTGCGATGTTCCCTTGATTTATAGTAAGGTGGGGTGGGTGATGACACAACACCTTGCTTATTTTGCTGCCAGTCCCAATGCGGTAAAAGGAAAATGCAAGCTTGCTGCAAAAGTGAGTCAGCTGCAAGCCACGAGGGGCCGCTTGGTCTTTAATACTATTCTAACTTGAGAGATGTTGACTTGTTTTACCATTCTGAATGACTGCGAGCCATGAGAATCGAGCATAAATATCGAAAGTTTTGGAAGCTTTGTTTTACACCCCACTTTGGCTCTTGCCGGCGAATTACTAGTGCCAGCCTCTGGCCGCATGCATGGTGATCCTTGTGCTTAGGCAGGCAGGGTAACTCCTTGAACCAGCCATTATCTATCTCACTGCTGTCAGAAGTGCGTACGAATACTATTTCAGTCGATAATTAAGGTAGACATCTCGATAGGCGCGTGTCTGATTTTTAATGAGTGCCAACTACCAAGTGATCTCTATGGAGTTACCAATTACACGTTGTAAAACACAGCTTTGAGCTCGGAGCATTCTGAAACATGAAATCGTACCCCCTTTGTTCCAGCCCCACATGATAAATAAATAAGGCTGCTGATACAGGGGTCAATCATCACGCACTGATCACCCCTCTCGTCAAAACGCGTACGGGAGAAGAATCAGCTCGTTGAAAGAGCAAAAAAAAATAAGAAATGGGGTCAAGATTTCGTTTTTGCTTCTCACATATTGATTGCTCCGAAATTGGGTGACACCCTTGTTGGGCTCTCCTGGCGCAAATATAGAAGCTTCAGGGCAATATAGATTGAAAAGGATATTTTCATTTACTGAATTGACACATTTAACGCGTTTGGGAAGATTTGTTTCTCATTTTAAGAGTAAATAAGAACACCGCTACCTCAAGTGTCACGTGTGTGGAAGACCATCTGCAGTAAGAGACAAATCACGATACTGACTTCTCGGATTACGTTTGACTCATCGCCGATAGCGGGTGAAATTTCAGTCTGGTCTAAAATGAAACGCTTTTACAGCTCTAAGTCCGAACTGAACAAGTTCAGCAAGGTGGTCACGCAGCCTAAGTCTCAAGGAGCATCTCAGGCTATGTTATATGCCACCGGATTCACTGATGAGGATTTTTCCAGGGCACAAGTTGGCGTGGCCAGCGTGTGGTGGACAGGTAACCCCTGCAATCAGCACCTGCTCGATCTGAACTTCCGTGTAGCCAAAGGAATTGAAAAAGCTGGAATGAAACCCATGCAGTTCAATACTATTGGCGTCAGTGATGGTATATCGATGGGCACAAAAGGAATGCGCTATTCCTTGCAGAGCCGCGAAATTATCGCTGATAGTATCGAGACTCAAACGATGGCCGAGTTCTATGATGCTAATGTGTCGATTCCTGGATGTGATAAAAATATGCCTGGCACTCTCATGGCAATGGGCCGTTTCAACCGCCCTAGTATCATGGTATATGGTGGTACAATCAAAGCAGGAACAGGCACTTGTGGCCATGTAAAAGGAGACAGCATTGATGTTATCAGCGCATTCCAGAGCTACGGGGCCTACTTATCTGGATCTATCACTGAGGACGAACGCAAAGATATCGTTCGCCATGCTTGCCCCGGCTCGGGAGCCTGCGGCGGCATGTATACCGCTAACACGATGGCTTCTGCTGCTGAAGTCATGGGAATGAGCTTGCCGGGTTCCTCTTCATTCTCTGCTGAAAGTGCGGAAAAGCGCAACGAGTGCGAGAATGTTGTGGGTCCCGCTATTCGGAACTTGCTGGCCAAAGATATTAAGCCGCGAGACATCATGACTCGTCAAGCATTTTTGAACGCAATTGCCTATGTTATTGCCTCTGGTGGCTCTACCAACGTCGTTCTCCACCTTCTCGCCATCGCGCATTCTGTTGACGTAGAGCTTACAATTGATGACTTCCAGCGCGTCAGTGACTCGACACCTCTGCTTGCGGATTTCAAGCCTTCAGGAAAATATGTGATGGCTGACCTCCAGCAGTGGGGTGGTACTCCTGCCGTGATTAAATTCCTTTTGAGCGAAGGATTATTGGATGGCAGTACCTTGACTTGCACTGGTCAGACCCTGGCGGAGAGCGTTGCCGATATTCCTGGCCTCCCAGAAAATCAGCCCATATTCCATCCCGTATCGAACCCCTTGAAGAAGAGCGGTCACTTGCAAATTCTGCGGGGGAGCCTTGCTCCTGAGGGTGCAGTTGGAAAGATCACCGGCAAAGAGGGGACACGCTTCAAGGGCACCGCAAAGGTATACGATGACGAGGACTCCTTCGTCGAGGCATTGGAGAATGGCGAGGTCAAGAAGGGTGAAAAAACCGTGGTAATTATTCGCTATGAAGGTCCTAAAGGTGGTCCTGGCATGCCGGAAATGCTGAAGCCCTCTTCGTTGATTATGGGTTATGGTCTTGGCAAAGATGTAGCGCTCCTTACAGATGGCCGATTCTCAGGTGGTTCTCACGGATTCTTAATTGGTCACATTACCCCCGAAGCTGCTGTGGGCGGGCCTATTGCTTTGGTTGAGAATGGAGATGAAATTCTGATCGATGCCGACACCAATATTATCGACGTCTTGGTACCTGAAAGTGTGCTTGCCGAGCGGAAGTCTAAGTGGACTCCTCCCGCGCCTCGTTATACCAGAGGCACGCTAGCAAAGTACAGTGCTCTGGTGACTGATGCATCTAAGGGCTGCGTTACCGACAACTTTTAGTATATGCGTATAAATACATATATACATATATAAGTGTGTGTATGCGATTGAGAATTGTAGGAAAGAACGATGGGCGGGCGTATTATATCAGCAAAATTTTTCAAATAGGTCGAAATGCTCGCAGCGGGTGCCAATCCTGTGACGCAACCCGGAGCCTTTCTAGGTCCAAAACTAGTCTTCGGTTCTGGAAACTGGCTAGTATCACCTCCTGAAGACTATAAGATCAATTGTCGCGCAGCGGTCACTTGTGTTATATCTTTTAAAAATGCTGTCTGGGCAGGAACCCAAGCTGGTAGCATCTATGAGTTCCCCAGCGGTAAGTTAATAGCAGAGCTGAAGTCTGCTATTACAGCTCTCTGCGTGGCCTCTGATGATGTTATAGCTGGTACCTCGGAAGGTAGCCTGGTGTGGGTGCTGTCCGGGCAAAGAAAAGAGCTTACACCCGGGTTTTATCCACTTACTCTCGCATTCTCTGAAAACTTGGTTGCCATTGGTGGCACATCAGGCTCTCTGATTTTAATGGCTGGAGATGAGACAGTGCACGTTCCAGGACACGATAGCTGGATTAAGTCGGTAGATTTCAAACGCGTTGAAGGTGGTGACCTACTTCTTGCAAGCGCTTCAGAAGATCGATACATTCGTATATGGCGGGCCACACGCAATCCGCCCCCACGGGAGTCTGCTCTGAATACCAAAAAGTTCGATATTAGCGGCTGGACCGTTGAGTTCGAAGCTCTGTTAATAGGTCATGATGATTGGGTCATGTCCGCAAGATGGCATCCAACTGAGCCCCTCCTTCTAAGCGCGTCTGCAGACTCATCTTTAATTGTGTGGTCCCAGGATGAAAGCAGCAGTGAGTGGACGCCTGATGTACGGTTGGGTGATGTCTCTATATCAGGAGCTACTACTGCTACGGGTGCCACAGGAGTTTTCTGGAGTTCGTTATGGTCGCAAGATGGAGGTGTGATGACAACCTCACGTACTGGGTCCTGGCGTCCTTGGTCTTCCAGCTGGGAAGCGTTGCCTGGGACTAGTGGGCATACGAAATCGGTTACAGACGTGGAGTGGCTTCCCAGTGGGATTCTTCTATCGACCTCTCTCGATCAGACCACGCGTCTGTGGTCGAAAGATCTCGTGGAGGTATCTAGACCTCAGATTCATGGTTATGATATGATCGCTGCTGCTGCCCTTAGCGACTGGATGTTTGCAAGTGCTGGAGATGAGAAGACTGTAAGAATATTCGAAATGCCTCAACCAGTAGCACGTCTACTCACTAGCCTCAGTCTCCTGGAGGGTACAGCAAAGGCTACTAAAGAACTACCCGAGAGTGCTGGTGTTCCTGCACTGGGCCTTTCGAATAAACAGTCGCACTTCGAGGAAGAAGAGGCAGAGCAGGAGCTGCCTCTCACACAGAACCCTCGCGAAGATCATTTGCAGCGACTTACCCTTTGGCCGGAAGTCGAAAAACTGTACGGCCACGGGTATGAGATCACAACGATAGCAGCGTCGTCGTCTCTACTTGTTAGCTGTTGCAAGGCATTAAATGAGAAACATGCCGTTGTCAGAGTTTACGACCGCGAAAACTGGCGTCAAGTTGCCGTTCTCAGTGGTAACCACTCGTCCACTGTGACGCGATTACGCTTCAGTCCAAATGGCCGTTGGCTCGTAAGTGTTAGTCGCGACAGAACATGGGCGCTATATGATATGACAACTTTGAAATTGCACAAACACATGCCAAGAGCCCACTCGCGCATTATATGGGATGCCGCTTTCTTAGATGACGCAACGTTTGTTACTGCAAGCCGTGACAAGTCACTCAGGAAGTGGACTATTGAAGGCGAACTACTGTCCAGTATAAAGCTTGACGCACCGGTTACTGCATGCGATGCCACGGCAGATACTGTTCTAGCCGGGCTTGAAGATGGTAGCGTTTTACGCGTGTCTAGAGATCTCGCAGACGCAAAGCAAGTCTACGAAGCGACAGGACGCATTAATCGCGTGAGCGTCAATAGTAAGGACTCTTTAGTCGCTATTGCCAGTGAAACAATTGCTGTGATTAGACTATAGGGTATGGCTGTCAGTTCTTTTTTTATTTTTTTTCTTAAAAACTTCTTTACAGGTAGTTCGGCCTAGGCTAGTCTACTCGGCGCCCACGTGCCAAGAATCGAACCAGCGTAGGTAGTCGTAGTCTGAGGGCTCACCAGTCATGCCAAACGCAACATCCCTAAAGTGCCAGAATATACCGATGGTGAGAAGATGAAGCACCACAAACGTAGCAAGACGCGCCTTTCTTGGCAACTGGTCTACGAGGAATGCCAATACAAAGATGGCAAAATACAAAGCTGGCATATAGTGGTGGAGGTACGTCACGCGCGACATAATTACGAATGGCATGTAATGGAAAAGCCATCCCAAGAAAGGAAGCCCACCAGCTACCGCCCAACGCTCAACGTCGACATCCCCTAAACACTGACGCTGCCACCTCAGAACGAGAACCACGACAGAAATAACAAAGACGGCAATAGATGCGGTGGTGATCCATATAGTAGTCGGCGTACCGAGCAGGTAATATCGTAGGTGGTCGTTGCCCCAGCCGCACATGCGGAGACCGCGGTTAACAATAGGCCACTGCCACCACGACGATGCCAAATCATCTTGCTTATCAGGATCCGGTACTAGGGCATTATTAGATGCCATCTGTGCCACGTTGAGATGGACAAAGTCACGCAAGAATTTGGACTTTGGCAGCGTCCGGTTATAAGCATCTGGCATGCGCTGGTTCCAGTGCTGCTCAACATTCCACCACGTATTCTTGTTACGACGGGATGCACGCGGAACGCAAGTCACCTCGCCTTGGCGGAAACCCCACTCAGGCAGCTGAGTGCCATCTGCTGTGAGATAGCAGCCAAGCACCTCATTGCGTAGCCGGATTGAAGTAGTCAACGGGTGAACTAGAGAGGCGTTCTCAGTACCAAGTGACTCAACAATTTCGACAACCCAGTTGTCCTTAACGTCGCCGATTGTGTCGTTACCGTAACCACTAACTTCCCACGCACTCTTAGCAAGCGGCGCACGAATTTCGTGACTATGGAGGTTCCGTAGAGTGTTAAAATGCGACAGACGAATCACACTACCGTCTGTGATCTCAACGATATCTTGGTTATGGTTGTAAACCTCAGCCCAACGGCCATAGTCCAGTACCCACTCATTATTGGAGTCACTGTGGCCATACGTGGTAACCTGCTGTTGTTTTGAGCCATCGGGATAGGTTTGGACATGGCTGTGAAGCAGACCCCCACCAAGTCCCTGGTTTTTGAGGGTAACACGAGAACCGTATGCAATGTCCAAGGGGCCCAGATCAGACTCCTCGCCAATCAAGTTAGCCTTGAACAGCGACGACATCGTTGCCACACCGTCACCGGTATGCGTCAACAAAGAGAAGTGTACCTTGAAACATAGCACAAAGATGAGCAACGGAACCACAAGCAGTCCTACAAAACGAATAAACCAATGGAGTGTGTATTTAACCCACGGCTCGTCACGTAGTCGGATCCATAGATCAACAATGGTGTAAACACCAACAAGGGCCATGACAAAAAGACCAACCATCTTCACTGAGGTTGTGAGGCCGATCGAAGCACCTGTCCAGAGAAGCCAGAAAAACCACTTGGCTGAGAACGGTTTTCGCTGCGAACGGTGGAACTGGGCCAGGCCCAAGAATGTTGACGTGGTAAAGAGAATGAGCATCGAGTCCAAAAGAATGAAACGCGCCAACGCAGCAAAACTCAGTTCGAGGGCAACCATGGTCGTGACTAGCCAGACTCCCGGAAGCGAGAGGCCGAGGGCCTTAGCCGTGAAATATGCCACCGGAACAGTCGCTACTGAGAATGCTGCGTTGAACTGGCGCATCACAGAAAAGTTGACCCACTCTGGGTAATTTGAGCCACTCTCAAATCCGAAGCTGCCGTTGTAACCGGCGATGTATCCGGAGAGCCCGCAGAGCATTTTGCCCAAAGGAGGGTGAACATCAAAGTAATATTGATGCTTCAGGTAGAAGCTGCCGAACTTTCCGAAGTGAGCCTCATCCCAAACAACACGACCGGATTCGCCGATCTTATATAGCCGGACAAACGCGCCCAGGAGTGTGAACAGTAATGGAGCGAAAATGGCCTCCAGGCCATACCAGTCCTTCAAAAGAGAGCCATCAGGAACCTTTTCCACTTGAGAGGAATCAACGACAACACTCCCAGTCTTTTCCGGTCGCCGTGATCGTGCGCCTGAGCGTTGTACAGCCGACGACGACGACATTCGACAGTTTGTAGCGTGGCAGCTGAGGTGGCAGTTTACTCAGCTTTTTGGAGTTGCCGCCAATGCGAGTGTAGCAGGTGGGATGACACAAGAGAAACACAGGCAGAAAAATAATACTGTAATCTTGTGAGCTTCATTTAGTCTAGGTGCTAACTTCATAGCTCGAATCATCGCCTATCTTATTAGGTTGGTGATAAATCAACACAAGTTATTACTGCGCTATGGCCCCTAACAGAGAGTGATCAGCGCGACGCGTCGCGAGTAATTAAAATAGTCAGCGATTATTCAGTGGATATACTAGCCGCCGGATCTCGAATGACCGGGGAGTATATCTACGTCGTCCTCCGAGTTAGTTACCTATGGCCATGGAATTGTATTATAACGGCTAGTGCGCTGGCAGATGCGCGTTTGAAAGACAATCCTTTTCTCAAAGCTGTATATTCGAGCACGATGATGTCGACCTCAACGTTAGTTGCTTTGAGTGTGAGTTTTTGGCTCGCTGGACGGCCATTCCATCATAGCTTGCGCGTGAGATACGGGTTGCTGATGATAATTGGCTCGTTTTCTGTGGCTACTGTAGCTAGTGCTTTGCTGAGCGGCACTGCTTGGTTTGTGCTGATTATGGGTGCTGTTGCAGCGTCCAGCGTTGGGACTACTCTGGCTCAGAACGGCTCCAAAGCAATTGCACAGTCCATTCCTAGAGGGAGTCATGGTTTTGCTAATATGAGTGGCCAAACTGCGGCGGCATTGGCACCCCCGGCTATCGCATTTTTCACTAGTTCACTACAACGAGTGCAGATCGCAGTGGCGCTGCTAAATTTCGCGTTGGCTGTAGTCATCCCACTAATTGCTCTTGTGCTATTCGCACCGCCGACAAATGCTCCACTTTTAGCTCTAGCCGAGAAAGAGATCGAGGAGATCCCTGAGCCACCATTGCCTTGGGAGAAAGTTAAAGATGTTATATCCGAACAGATGGCTGCTCCAACCACTGCCATCTTTTTAGGATATGCTGTATCGTTTTGGTATCCAGTATTTGCCAACCGCGTGCTCATCGGCAAGAGTCCGTGGTCAGCGTTTAGTCCACAGAGTCACCTAGCCTGGAATTTGGGCGACTTAAGCGGCAGACTGCTATGCACTCAACTCGGTCTCCGAATACAGTATCGACTGCTAGTTCAGTATTCTGTTGCTCGTGCTAGTGTTTTTGTTATCCTTCTTGCAATGGCATGGTGCGCTGACATAAATGACTTTTCCTCTGGGATGGTATTTTACGTATACGGCCAGACCTCAGGGCAACTCATTGCGAGCGCGTTATCATACATATCCTCAGTCGTTGATGAAAGTTCACCGTCTGTTGCTACCGCTGTTGCAGATATCACTCTTTATGCTGGTCAGGCTGCCGGTGCGCTTGCGTCATTTATTTTCGTACCCCTGATCCCATAGTTCTGGCGGCAGCGGCCAGATGACGTTAAAACCGACCTCCTCATGTGTGAACAATTCTTCACTTATTTACCAATCAAGACATGAAATAAATTGTTAATTAGCGTATGGACGTTGAGAAGGAGCCGACTCTTAAAGAGCGCCGAATTCATAGAGTTGAAAATTACGAGACCCTTCGCTCAGCTAGTATTTCTAGCAGCAGCAGTGACATTTCCTAAGCTCAATGTAAATCTTTACTTTACGTAGATCCTAAATCAACACATGCTCTCTACTACGAGACGCGTTGCAGGCAATCAGCTAGTCAGCGATTATTCAGTGGATATACTAGCCGCCGGATCTCGAATGACCGGGGAGTATATCTACGTCGTCCTCGGTGCTAGTTACCTATGGCCATGGAACTGTATTATCACGGCTAGCGTTCTAGCTGACTCGCGGTTAGGTGAAAATCCGCACCTTAATGCTGTGTACTCGAGCACAATGATGTCGACGTCAACGTTGGTATCTCTGGCGGTCAGCCTTTTACTTGCAGCACGGCCGTTCGATTATAGATGGCGAGTGAAACATGGACTGCTAATGATAATTGGTTCATTCGCTGTGGCTGGTGTGGGTAGCATGCTCTTGAGCGGTACTGCTTGGTTCGTATTGATCGTGTGTATTGTTGCAGCATCGAGCGTTGGTACTGCCCTAACTCAGAATGGCACAATGGCAATTGCGCAGACCATACCTGGGGGACGTCATGCCCTCGCAAATATGAATGGCCAAGCTATTGCGGGAGTGCTACCGCCAATTATCGCATTGCTCACAAACACGTCACAACGACTACAGACCATGGCAGCGTTGGTTAATTTTGGTTTGGCTGTACTTATTGCGCTGACCGCACTTTTGCTATTTGATTCGCCGACAAATCAGCCTCTCGTAGCTCTAGTCGAGGAGGAGGTGAGCGAAGAGATGCGGGAAGAATCTGGACTACCACCATTCGAGACGCTCAAGGAGATGGTAACGAAGCAGATGTCCCGCCCAGTCATAGCCATCTTTTTGGGATTTGTTGTATCGCTTTCATATCCAGTATTTGCCAACCGCGTGCACTCCGACAAAATTTTGTGGTCAGTGTTTAACCCACTGTCTCATCTGGCCTGGAATATGGGAGATCTGAGCGGCAGGCTGATGTGCACTCGACCAGGACTGCGAGTCCATGGCACACAACTGGTTACATATGCCACTGTTCGCGTCATTTATGTTGTTGTCCTAGTTGTGATTGCGAGATTCGACAATCCAGCGGACATTTTTTATCTGCTAGGTCTCTATTTCTATGGCCTGACTTCTGGACACTTGATATCGAGCGCGATCGCTTATATACCCAAAGTCGTTGATGAACGCTGGCTGCCTGCATCTGACGGGATCATAAGCCTGGTTATTGTTATTGGTCTCGTCGCTGGCTCGCTGGCGTCTTTCGCTGTTGTTCTTTTGATTCCCTAGATCTGGCAACACTCATGCGATATCCAACTTTCTTCTTCTTCTTCGCATATTGATGTTTTCTTGTTTATAGATTTTGGACGGCATGCACGTATCTACATTTTATCTGCTCAGACGCTGGTAAAGAGCCGACTTCTCCAATGGACTGAGCGCCCTGAGCTCCAGTTCTGAAGAGACCCCGCATTCGGCCAGTATCTCCAGTAACGACTCTCCAACCTCATCTGTCGCCTCATCGACATCCAATACGAACCCTTTGTAGTTCCCCTGAACAAACACGTTCGCAATGCGAATTTTTGCGCCTTTCCACGCGTAACTGTGGCCGACAAGTTTGAACGTCTGCCGCAGTGTCCATAGGCTCTGCATTTTAGATAGTAAGATTGCATCGATGCCCTCTGTACATGTCACTGAAGCGCTCGGCGAATGCACGTATACAGTGTCAGAATCGTTTGATAAACTTAGAGCATATAAAGCTTTCCCTTGTTGGGGCTTTCCCTCAAATGACGCTGCATTGGCTCGGAAAAGCTTGAGCTCACCATTCCAGGGACCCTGATAAGAAGCCAAGTCATTAGCAAACCGGTCCTGTACTTCGGATATCACCGTCAGAGGTGCCGTTGCGTACAGGACGCCTGACATGACAGACACAGGGAGGCAATGAAGAGAGAGACAGGGCGATCCAAGTCGGCTCACTAATCCACTTGGTCAATTCTGAGAGCGGGGGACGACCGTTTTGGTTCAGCTATTTTAGAATGGGCAATCGGCCCGAGAATATGTCATTAGTGTATTGTTTTTTTTTCTCTCTTTCTGTCTTTCTCTATTCACTGTCGCTGGTGTCACTTTCATTAGTACCCCATGAGCCCTGTCCGAATACGGGGCCCAGCTTCTCTTGCCATTGCGTATCCCATGTTCGCTGGGCTTCGGCAAGCGCACCAGCCTTAAGCTTATAGTACAAATCGTCATCTGTCAACACAAGATCAAGGGCATTAGCTAAATCCTCAGAGTCTTTGAATTCAAGACCGTTCTTATCCTGCTGAACGAGTTCTTGCAAGGCTGGAAACGACAGTGCAAGGACGGGCACCCCAGCTCCGAACATATCTACTACCTTCATCGGCAAGTCCCATCCCGACGAGGAGGAGTGCAAAGATATACCAATGTCAGCGAGAGAGAGCAATTCGTGATATCCCTCGTAGGAAAGCCAAGCAGTTCTGATGGTAATGTTCTTAAGACGCAGCGAAGAGACTTGGCTCTCAAACTCGGTAGCACCAGGACCCTTACCGGTAACAACCACAGTAATTTGAGAAGATGTCATCTCATCGAAGGCCTCCAGCGCCTCGAGCAACATGCCAAGGTCCTCGTCTGGCGTGTACGACGTCGACGTGACCACCAATCTGCTCCCTTTCCCTATCAAGTCGGCGTATTTAGTGCGCAAACCACGCTTCTCTCGTTCCGAGGCCACATGGGATTCGAGGGGACGATCGGGCAGCGGCATGATACGTTTTGGATTCACGAGCAAGTTTCGAGAGATTGCGAAACCTAGTCGCCTCGATACCGCAAGATGGAGATAGGCAATGCGACCGAAAATCATCTCGTACGCACGGTACGCAATCACAAACACCCATCGCTGTCGAAGTGCTAGGATTGAGTATCCAAGATTGTGCCAATCAATCAGCAGTTTAGTGCCTGGTCGCGTCCACATGGTGAATATACGGCAAACTCCCAAGGCCGGGATCGACGGAGGGTTCTGGACGAGAACAACATCTGGCTTCGGAAGCTTTCTTAGAACGCGATAGAGCGTTACGTGTTCGAATACAGCGCGATTGATCGCGTAAAGCAAGTAGAACCGACCGCGCGCTGGCGGTGACGGCAGGGGAATCACATCTATCGACGGATTTGATGTGATCGCATTCATAGGCTTAGAATCCGCGTAACCGACTAATGACACTCGCCAGCCGCACTTAGCGATGCTGAGGGCGTGAAAGCTCATGCGTGGAGAGTGCCCGAGGTCACCCAAAACGACGATCACGGCGTGCCGCTGACGTCTCAGGTCCTCTTCAGTTGCTTCAGGAGGCTGCAACGACCACAGGAGGATTGATATGCAGACATAAACCACGGGAATCACAATGCCAGTGTACACCAGTGATGAGACCATGGCTGCTAACGTCAGGAGAACGCGTTAGGAAAAGGGATGATTCATTTGAACAACCGGCGGGGTGGGAGAGATCTTGCGACCTAAAAGAAAATCACCAGACCTTGTATATTTCCAGAAGATCTCTCTTCAACTTTCACAGCTTTTTTCTAAGATCCTTATATCGATTTTATTATCTATTTCCAAGTCTCTCAATTTCTTAAGTCTCGTTCTTCCTCAGGAGCTCAGATCGAATCTTTCAGCCCTATTGCAGCAGCTCACTTGATCTATTTATTGAGTTCGTCTGGTTTAGACATATATGTCAGGAGATGCGTAAAGCTCATACTGTGCCGACGTCCATTGGGAAACGGGAACAGAGGTCCACTCCGCTTGAGAAGTTGCATATTCTGGCACTGCTTCAAGGCTCCCAGGCAACTGGAAGTATGCCGCATAAGTATCAACTGGAGGTACCAATGGCGCCCGCATGCTAAGCGCCTCTTCGTACTCTTTTGCACTTGTAGACGATGACAAGCTTCCAAGCCCAGCCTTTGCAAACTCGGACACCAAGCTTTCAACAGGGTCCATAAGAGCATGCTCCTGGAGCGGGCTATCCGCAGCGGTGATTGTGGCACGTCCAATGGCCGCTGGAGCTGAGCTACTAGACCCTAACGTGGCAGCAGAAGTAGAAGAAGATACGGATGGTAGTTGACGCTTTGAGCGTCTAGATGACTGAGAAGAAGAATGCTGCTTTTCGGACGTATGAATTTCGAATGGGCTCACAGGATCGCGAGGATTTATTTTCGCGTAGCGCTCTGTGGAGTTCATCTTCATCAGGAACAGTGAGGAGAGTGTTGTAAGAACTCGTGGGCGGTACAGGCGGGCCCAGTGATGTTCAATCTGAAGTTGGAATGCTGGTAGAGTTGACTCGTCTATTGCCTGGCTCTGCTCCTCAAGCCGTGCATCAAACCTCTGTAGGTAGGCCGGCGAAAACCAGAATCGATAGCTTGGCCGCGGCGTCTCGATCATTTGACTGTTGTGCAGATAATAGTCAGTCGCAAGGTCCCATAGATGCGCAGTGCCGTTACCGCGGTATTGGTAATTGCCCAAAAATACGTTGATTGCATCTTGGCGCTGGGCATCAACGAAGGAGTTGGTATAAAAGCGCCGGATACTTTCTATCAGGTCACGAGAATGAGAAGTCCACTGATTGATCTTACGGTACGTTTCGACAGTGTTGACAAGATTGGAGCCTCCATATTGTAATGCAAGTGTGTCGCCATGGTCATGGTACATCTCAGTCAGTATATCAACAGCATCAGTATCGTAGTCAAGATGAGGCAAGTCTAGAATTCCCATGGCGTACAGCTGGTGACCCAGAGCAACTTTTCCAATAACACTCTGAGCAGCATTTGTACGATCTAAACAGTCAATGCAATTGGTACGACACACGCCATCTTGAACGCTTTCGCCATTGTGGAAAATTCCTGTTGTATCAAGTAATTGCGCCGCGTACTGTTCTAGCCATTGAATAACCTCCGCTGAGCGGCCCTTAGCGGCACGGCTCATATCCCATGCAGTATAATGCAGGCGATTCTCCGTCGGCAAAAATTGGTTCAAGTATTCAACGCCGGCACGAAATTCCTTAGCAAGTAGTGACTCACGTGGGTGACGCTCCTTGAGCTTGACAAGGTTGAGTATCATGACCGGTGTTCCATACCGTCTAAACATGCGATCAAAATGCTTGGCTGCGGCCGAGTAAAAAGGGTCTTCCGTATCAAGCCTAATAGGCGGTTTATAATTCATATTTCCTGACAATTGGGACCACGACAGTGGAATTGATCCCCTATGCTGGACGTATGATGTATACCGTGGGCTTTCAAATGCGCCCGCGCGCCCGTCGTGGAAACTGGTAGTGAGCTGGTTCGACACGATCTGCTCAGTTTCGACCTCGTTGGCTACGTAGCCTTGATTATTTGTGCCACGCTTGAAGAAACGGGCTCCGGCAAAGTGATGAGATCGGCGAGCGATGAGCGTGATATATACGTCATTGCCAAAGACGCTGATACGGGACTGGTCAATGAACCCATGGACAAGCGCCAGACACCATTCCATTGTTGCGTTAAAACGCTCAAGCAACGGTGATAGCATGTGTGAGTTCCACACGTACATTTGCTCTCGTGATACGCGGCGATGTGGAGTTCTCTTCTCACTGCTAAGATTGGTTTGCAATGTGTTCGTGAGATCGTAACTTGGGCTGAAGTAAAAAGTCTTGGTGAGGTCCAGATCGTGGAAGACGCTCGCTAGCCGTGCCTCTGCACTACGGCGATCTGGAGGGCGGTATATTGCTGAAGGAACGAGAGGTAGAAGTCGTGTTTCGTCAACATGCAGGATATAATGACCTCCCAGCAAAGCAACCACCGAGCATTTTGTAACAAGACACAGATAATATGGTCCAGTAAACCTGATGCAACCTAGAATTCCCCATGCAGTGATGCGCTTGTGCAAATCTGGGTGGCTTGCCAATATAGCCGTGACCTGAGAGCGAGTTAATGTGCCTGGCTGCTCTTTGACGTCGAAATCGCTTTCGCTTGAAGAATCTAGATTTAACTCTAGCAGTCGATATCGAGTCTCGCGAGAGTTTGAACCGACAATTACGAACTTTTGCTCCGATTCGTACAGGGTAAACTTGGTCATGAGCACGGGCATCTCGGCTTGCGGAGTCAATTCTTTACTTTGGGTCTGTGGGTCCTGGTTCACCTCGCCAGAAAAATCTGGGAGATCCATTGCGATAGGCGCTATTCCCTCCGACGTTGCCTCCTCTAACATTCGCGCCTGATCCATCTGCCCACAACGACCTGCCTGCCCTCTGCTTACTCTTGGACTATCTTACCTCTCTGACTGTATGCGTATAGTGGAGCGTCAGTCTGCTTACTGAGTGCGTGTTCTGGGTACAAGTAGGTATTTATGCGACTGTGGCTATTCGGTCTTTTAGCAGCTCTTGCAGCAGGTCAGGATGTACCTGAGGGCCATGGGAACGATGGGGTCACTTCTTCTACCGATGATTCGCATCTAAATGAGCTAAGAACAAGCCGTCACACGAACAATTGGGCTGTGCTGGTCTCGACGTCGCGTTTCTGGTTCAACTACAGGCATATGGCAAACGTTTTGTCTTTTTACAGAACAGTGAAGCGGCTTGGAATTCCGGATGATCAGATTGTAATGATGCTTAGCGACGACGTCGCTTGTAATCCGCGGAACGTGTTCCCTGCCGCGGTGTATAATGGTCACGAGCATGACTTAGATTTATATGGGAGCGATATCGAGGTCGACTACCGGGGTTATGAGGTCTCTGTCGAGAATTTTGTCCGGCTCTTGACCGATCGGTGGGACGAAGACATGCCTCGGTCGAAGCGGCTTGGCAGTGACGACCGGTCCAATGTCCTCCTTTACTTGACCGGTCATGGTGGCAACGACTTTCTCAAATTCCAGGATGCCGACGAGATTGGCGCTTGGGATATTGCAGATGCAATTGGGCAGATGTACGAGAAGCGTCGCTATAATGAGCTATTATTTATGATTGACACCTGTGAGGCCAACACTATGTTTTCCAAAATTCATAGTCCCAATGTGATCAGCGTAGGATCTTCGCAATTGGCAGAGTCTTCTTATGCCAATGATACTGATAAAGATGTTGGCGTAGCGCTTATTGACCGGTTCACTGGGCTAAATCTGCAATACCTTGAGCACGTGGAGAAAAATTCCAACTTGACTCTTGCAGACCTCTTTGCATCCTACGATCCGACAGCTATCCATTCGCACCCAGGAATTCGCACTGATACGTTCCCAGTGCCCCTCGACAAGGTTAAGATCACGGACTTTTTCGGAAATGTCCAACATGTCGATACGGATATCGTGCCCGTTGAGCTTAGCCAGCCGATTGCATCCTCACCGGCCGACTCGTCAATAGGCTCACAATTAGCCGAAAAAATGGATGATTCCCAAAAACCGCTGGTGGAGACGGCAGAAGTTGGCGCTGTTGGGAAATGGCGTACCTGGGCTGCTGTCGCAGGAGCCGTGGCAGTGCTCGGATTGGGTTCTCAGCTGTAGGTTCCTACTCGTCATTAGAAAAATAAAGTATTTTTACTGCTATATTGCATATAAAAATATGCGGCTAGACTGTTATATGCCATCAAGAAAATTCAGTCTGTTTAGGATACATATCTGCACTGCAATCTCTACGATTTTTCAGCACTATTTCAGATTTGATGCATCTGAGAGGATAAGGACATAGAAAACTGTACCCGCCAGTATTCATTGCTGATTCCCCGCCATAGATTCTAGGAAACTCGCGAGTTGTGGATCAAGATCTAGCTTCGGTTTCTTAACTGCTGGTTCTTCAACATCTGATTCTGGCGCATAGTCAGGTTCACTTGCATCCTCGTCTTCATATGCCTGAGCTGCCTTTTGAGCAGTGTATACCTCAGTTACAGGTTCTGGAGGGGCCACTGTTTCTTGTGTCTCACTCACCGACATTGGAGTCGCCGAGCCAGCTTCAGCTGATGGCTCAGGCGAAAGAGGTTCAACGTCTGGGCTCTTTTCTGTTGGTAACGCCGATTGTAAAGACTCTGAAGCCTCCTGACGTAGCCGAAGCAGAGTTGCGAGGAGTCGCGGTCGTGGGTCGTCCTTTACAACTGCCTGCAATCTCACCAAATCGCTCTCAATTTCACGGGATGCGGCATCGAATTCCTCATACGGACCCACATCCAGTGTGTTCAGCGCTTCTAATCGCTGCAATGGGTGAGTAGAGGCATCAGCAGTGCGTAGAGCTGATTCCAACGCTTCAAGCGACGCATTTTTTGACGCAGTCTCGCGAGCCGTCCACGAATTAACCAGAGTTTCCAGCTCTGCAGGTGCCGGTAATGTCTGCAGGCCGAGACCAATGTCTATTTTGAGCTGTTGCTGCTCGCTAAATACTTGACGGTCTCTCCACACGCGGTTAACGCGCAGTATACGATCCTGAGTAGGCTTATCAACGCTGGAGAACGCTCTTCCTATGGTATCAGCGACAACAGGACTCCACCCGTCAATAAAGTCCTGCTTCCGTCTTGCGCGCGCCTGCTGGACAATTTCGTTTGCCAAATAGATGAGAGCCAGCGAATGCCGCGGCTCAGCGGCATCAACAGCCGCGCTCCATACACGAGCCGAATCGGCTGCCTGACGCTTGTGAAACATGATCCACTGAGCTACAGCTGTGATAGAATCCTGGGTCTCGTTAAGGCCAGCGAGCCGGGCCTCCATAGCCGAGCTCGAGTAAGCCATCGCTGCAGAAAGTACAAAAGAATCAACCAAGAAGGTTTATAGTGATAAATCCAGCAACTATATTAGAGCTTGTAGAGTCTGTTTAGCCCCTCTTTCACTCTAGTACCAAGTCAGCAATACAATGCCAGTGACCAGCGATTTATCACCTACTGACCTGGCCAGTCGATTACCAAAGCAACATGGATAAGTTCCCGGAGGTGACCGATTTCGAAGGCGGGGATGTCACGCCTATTGGGGACCTTGAGAGTCGTGAGCGTGCTCTTTTAGGGGAAAGTGGAGCTGCAGAGCTGCGCGGTACTTCTGACGAGCATGCTGCCAACTCGGATGCTGAGTTTGACGACTTCTCAGCTGGAGGGGAATTGACCCCGGCTGTGTCTGGCACGGCGTCAGCTGAGGTGTCGACTGCACCATCTGTTGTGAGTGACGATGAAAACAGCGCATATGTTACGGGAACACCTCGTGGCCCCGAAGCTTTCGTACCGACCACTGTGGATCCTAGTCAGTCCGAGTTTTTGAAGGAATGGCGGGTCAAAAAGGATCTGGAGATTGAGCGTAGAGATAAGGTCAATGAAGAAAAGCGCGAAGAGACGCGCGAGAAGGCTCGGAAAGCTATTGACGACTTCTACGAGAACTACAACTCAAAGAAAGAGGATGCCCTCGCGAAAGTGCACAAAGACGAAGAGGCTTTCCTCAAGAAACGTGATGAGGACATTGCAGGTGGTTCGCAAACAACTTGGGATCGTATCTCCGCGCTGATTGAAGGCACGGGGCGTCCAGCAGAGGGCATTGTGGCCGTAGATAAACACCGGTTCAAGGAGCTCGTCGAGTCCCTTAAGGGCGATCGCAATGCTCCGGGCGCAGCAGGATACTAAGCTTCCTATAACTATATTTTTAACATTTAAAAGCTAACGTTCCATCGACTTGGGTACTAGCTCTGGGTTGACCAGCTTATCACCTCCAAGGCTTAGTACTGTGTGTGTGTGTGTGTGTGTGTGTGACTTCACTCACAAATCACCGCACAAGGCTTCCCCCTCCCCTCTGCCTACCTCACCGGCGAGACAGTGTTAAGTGTTTAACCTGGGATCGTGCTAGATCACTTAGTCTCCCATGGGCAGGGTATTGGTACTGTGTGGAGCTACGGTGCCTTTTGAAGGGCTTGTAGCTGCCTTCGACGAGTCGGTCCTAGCACTCTTGAAAGCAAATGGCTACTCAGAGGTTGAAATCCAGTACGGACACGCCAAAAATGCCTTCGAAACGGAAGCTGCATGCCATTCCGGCGTCACTGGGTTTGGATTCGATCCAAATCTGGGCAGCAGGCTGCTTCAAGCCGACTTGGTTGTCTCTCACGCGGGTACGGGCTCACTCTGGGACGCCTTGCGATCGCCAAATCATCCCAAAGTTGTGGCTGTGATCAACACTGCACTAATGGATAACCATCAGACTGAAGTTGCGAGCAAACTCGCTCAAGAGAGCCATATAGTGATGGCAGAGAGCCCGGCGAAATTGAAGGATGCCCTTCTCCGAGTCTTTACTGCCGAGTTGAAGCCTCTCCCAGCTCCAGGATCTCTTGCAGGTATTATTCCCCTGCCTTAACGACCTTAGGTGTAACTGACAAACGCGAGTTAATGCGGTTGAATGTTTAAAGACAGAATAGCTTCAATCAAACATATGTATTTTATCTGAACTACACTAATTCCCATGTACTCATGTACACATGTCTTATGTGCTCTTGTCGCCTTCATCAACGTCGACGGGCGCGCAATCAACCCATTCACCGGTCTGTAGCCACGAGCATAGCTTACGGATAGCCGGTGAAGCAATAGAAATTGGTGCTATATTGTACAAGACAAAGGTCATGACAAGAGAGGCGCTGAAAAGTGCGGCGGCATCACCATTGAAGAGAGGCCTGCCTTGTCGCTGCTTTCGTAACAAGTTGTACTGTGACAGTAGCGCGAGTCTGATAGAGTAAAGGAACCGAGGTCGTCCGTTGATCTGGTCAATGAACGCCCACAAGCCACTTCCAGCGCCAATGAGCCAGAGTCGAGGCTGGAGCGCTAGTTTTCGTCCCAGCAAAGTCTGGGATGCGGCCAATCCTGCCCAGGCCGATGTTGTAGTTAGGGCCATAAAAGCAGTCGTTCGCAAACTTGCAGCCGCTGTGCGCGATAAAATGCCCGCCATTAATGTCTTGTCTTTGGCCGCGCGCAAGGCATTTATGGCTAGATACAGAGGGGCAATGAGGGAACCAGAGGTTTTGAAATTGGCCACGAGTGTTTCCATTAGAGTTACGAATAATGAAGTTGTTTCAGGATACAGCAGCGCGCCAGTATAGCTGGTATGGGCAGGGTTAGCACCAGCAAGGATCGGCTCAACCGTTACCAGCGTCGGCGGCAGCGGCCCTACACCTCGGTAGACCATGTCAGACCAGAATTTCGGGAACCGTAGGCGTGCTACTTCTGCTAAGCTGCCTAGCCACTCGTCGTCTGTAGGCCAGTGTTCACTCACGGGGAATGCAGACGGCTTCACTGGGTGGAAGCTCCCTGATAGCCGTAACATGATCCGTTTAAACGAGTTCGGTGTTTGTTCAGGGGAGTCAAGCAGCACATAAAACAATTGCCCCATTGCAAAAGGAAAAAGGAACCATGCGCCAAATAAACGCGGTTTCCAGTTAAGGAAACCAGCATCGTCAGCGTAGTTGTATAGCCATTCCACGACTTTTGTAGCAAGAAATAGGGAGGCATATCCTTTAGCCAGAGAAGATGGAAGTCTGTTGAATACAATGCTGGCGGCGAGAGCTGCAATTGCTGCTGCCATAGCCCTCCGTCGGTCACTATTCGCAGGCACAGCTCTGTTTATTCCCTGATACAACCCACGGTAAACGGCAGCCGTAAGCGCCAAAGTGCCCGCAATCCGGGCACTGGGAACAGAGGCAGGCGATCCCCGAGCACGTAAGGCAATGTTAGACACACTACACAGTGCCCACACGCGCAAATAAAGGCGAGTGTGTTGCCTGATCACTTTAACAAACTCATCCTCCGAGGCTTCGACATCTGCAGTTACATCAACAGGTCGCACAGCACGAGGTTTCACAAAGTGAGAGAGCTTGGATACCTCTGCAGGGCTCAAGACAAACCGCACAATATACTCGGCCTTGTGCATCCTGCCAGGTGCGGGGGCACAGTCAGCCCGTATTCGTGTTGGGTCAGATGCTCTGAGAATCGTTTTACTGGGATCTACATATGCCAAAATTAGTAGGAGATTCCTCAGCAGGTGGTATTAAGAAGATCCTCGGCAATAAAATATCACTTCAATTCGGTACGAGCAAATGCGAAGATTTATTTTAAGCAAACTTCAAAAGCAGTTTCATTAAGCAGCGTCAGCTTTCCAGTGTTATGTAATCACAGTGTCACCCTCAGCTTCTAGTTGAAATATACTGGAAATAATTTGAGTCAGCATTACCGAACTCAATCTGAGACTATGATGCTAGCGCTCAGGGTCGCACGACCTTTGTCGTTGCAGCGATGCATGCGAAGAGCTATGTGGCCTATTTCATTTACCCAATTAGCCGGGTCGGCATCTAGGAACCAGCTGCGTGGCATCTCAATGGCACCTGCTCGATCTACACTAGGCCCTGATGCTAACAACCCAACCACGATAGAACAGCCCGTAAGAGACCGCACCGGCCAGATCCTCAGAGTGAGTGTTACCTCTTCAGCAGCGGAGAAGCTACATGCCATAGCTGCCGAAGACGCTCGGCCGAACCTCGTTTTGCGGATTCGAGTAGAGAGTGGCGGTTGCCACGGGTTTCAATACGTCTTCCAATTGCAGAACGCACAAGAAATCACTAAGGATGATAGCATTTTTCAACGCGATGGTTCCCGTGTTATCATTGACCATCGCTCGCTCCGTGTTCTGCGAGACGCAACCGTGGATTATAGTACAGAGCTGATTGGCTCTCAGTTCCGGGTAACATCACCTCATACATCATCAGCATGTGGATGTGGGAGTTCATTCTCTTTGGACGAAGAGCCTTAATGTATTCAAAAGTATTTATCCTCACTCCTTATAATCATTAACCATAGCAGATCCTGGTCCTAGCCTCGTAATCCTCTTGCCCGGCGGGCGATCTGACTGACTCACATAAGCCTATCTACTACACACAATGGCTCTTCTCACGACTGATCTAGACGGCAAGCTGCCCAAAGTAGCCAGCGGTAAGGTTCGCGAGCTATTTGCTCTCCCCGGTGATCGGCTCCTGTTTGTGGCAACTGACCGAATCAGTGCATACGATGTAATCCTGAACAACGGCATCCCGGACAAGGGTAAGGTTCTAACTCAAATATCTTTGTTCTGGTTCGACTACCTAAAAGACGTGGCCCGCAACCATCTTGCTGCAGACCAATCGCTTCCATCTGAGATCTCGAGCAGCCCTAAGCTCTCAGCTGAGCTCGCTGGCCGGTCCCTTGTGGTACAAAAGTACAAGATTCTTCCGCTTGAGGTAATCGTTCGTGGCTACATTACCGGTTCAGCGTGGGCAGAGTATCAGAAGCATGGCACAGCTCATGGTATCAAACTCCCCGAGGGGCTTCAAGAAAGCCAGGCTCTGCCGGAGCCGCTTTATACGCCTTCTACTAAGGCTGAGCAGGGTGCGCATGATGAGAATATCAGTCCCGAGCGAGCAGCAGAAATAGTAGGTGCAGATTTAGGGGCCAAAGTGGAAAAATTGGCCCTTGCTCTATACAAGGAGGCGCACTCCTATGCTCTAAAGCGAGGTATTATCATCGCCGACACCAAGTTCGAATTTGGGGTCGACGAGAATAACAACCTCGTACTTGTCGACGAGGTTTTGACTCCAGACTCGTCTCGCTTTTGGCCAAAAGACACCTACAAGGTTGGAACGACACCAGACTCCTACGACAAACAGTTTGTGCGCAATTGGCTTACAGCTGAGGGACTTCGCGGACAGCCGGACGTAAGTATTCCTGACGAAATTGCAGCTAAAACCGCCGACAAGTATCGCGACGTTCTTCTACAGCTTACAGGGAAGCAGGTTGTGTAAGAAAGAAATCTTGAATTTATATACTGCTTCATCATAATACCATGATAAACTTGTGATAAATCTACCCTGTCCACGTCATAACTTAGGATACTTTGGCTTTCTCTTGTCAAGCATGGCGCTACCTCCAGCAATAAAGTCAGCGCCAAGGGCGTAACCGTTGAACTCTGCGATTTGGTCGAGAGACTCCACCGTAGTATGGTCTAGAGCATAATTAATCGACTTCTTTACTCCAAGCATTGCAACGGGGCTCTTTTCAGCGAGCTCGGTGGCATATTGTAGAGCAGCCGCAAGGGCATCTTTTTTAGTTGGCTTCGTGTACTGTACAAAACCTTCTTTTAAGGCTTCCGCGGTACCAAAATTGCGACCAGTAAAACAGACATCTTTAGCCCACCCCAGGTTATTTACAATACGCGGCAACCTTTGAAGCGTGCCAATATCGGCAGTCATACCAATATCAATCTCTCGAACCGACATGACGGCATCCTCAGCTGCAAAGCGTACATCCATAGCAGAAAGCATATCAATAGCCAGACCGATACATGGACCATGTGCAACTCCAATAACAGGCTTATTTGTAACGTATGGCCGGCCAATTGCAGCCTGGAATTCCTTGATCGAGGCTACTAAATCAAGGGCCGCTCGAGATGATTCTTTCTCAGCCCGCGCACTAAACTCAGGAACCATTGCAGGAACATCCAGACCAGCGCAGAACGCACGTCCAGAGCCAACTATGACAATCGCGCGTACTTCCGGATCCAGTCCGGCGAGGCGAATGATCTCCCCGTACTCGAGATAGGCGGGCCTGTGGATGGCGTTCAGTTTCTTGGGACGGTTGATCTCAATGAGCAGCACGTTGGGCGCGGGGAATGATGTGTTGAAGTATACGTTGGGATACTCCATGATATTGTCCTGGATCTGTACGGCTCGGTTTAATATGTGGGGTAGATGACTGTTGGCATCTGATTAAGTTTAGGGGGGGGGGGGGGGGGGGGCTTATTATATATGCTGTTTAATATGGGAGGAACCGCTCGGAAGTGACGAAGGCTACTGGTAAAGGAAGCCGTTTCGGTTATTAAATCAACTGCTAGTAGTCAGTCCTTGTAAATTTCCACTCTTTTTTTTTTTTTTTGGGTCCTTGCTTTTGTTCTTAATTGAGACCCGCCCCTGTTAAATGCCTTGCCAGCGGCGGCAGGTGGGCATTATGCCCATTGAAGGGGGGAGATCCCGGCGACCACTTACGAGGGCCACGGACACTACGAGGACTCAAGGAAGGATTTGAGGCAAGCTCTGCCACACGGCGCTCGACCTCTTCGTCAATGAGCCGAGTCAAATCGCGCTCAAGAACATTGTATGCGCGGTCGAGCTCTTCCTCGCGCTCATCCAGTCGCAATTGCATCGCAGATAGCTCCAGTTCGCGACGACATAACTTGATGACATCAAGCCGTAGCAAGGTTGCAGCCGTAGGTCGGTGTGTTGGGGATGTAGAGAGACATGCGGCAATCGTTCGGGCAAGCGTTTGCGAATATGCGTGTGGTAGCGGAAGGAAAACTCCTTCTCGAATCCGGTCAGAGAGTTGGATGTGTGACTTGGCTTTGAACGGCGGTTCAAGGGCACACAATTCATACAAAACACATCCGAGCGACCAAATATCTGAGGCTGGTGTGGACGGGTGATCCATTAGTACCTCAGGGCTCATATAGTATGGGGTGCCCACATATGTATTCGCAAGAGGATTTTCAACGTCAAGAAGTTTGGCAAGACCGAAGTCACCGAGCTTTACTTCGTCATTTTCACCCGTAAGGAATATATTCTCTGGCTTGATATCTCTGTGGAGTACAAACGACTGGGGTGGCAGAGGAGGCACGTCGTCAACTTCTTCCCCAAACAGTCCCGTATTAGGCGGTGCATCCACATTAAAATGACACCGATAGAGAGCCAGCACCACTTGGGTTATTACGTGCCAGACAAACGACTCAGGAACAAGAGTATTGTCTGCGCGGTGCTTGCGAATTATATCTGCTAGATCACCCCCTCCACAGAATTCCATGTACAAGTGCACTTCTTGAAGCTCAGGAACGTGTTCGTGATGTAAATACTGAACAATGTTAGGATGCCCAAGAGACTTCAGAATTCTGAACTCGGAGATGAGTTGCGCTCGTTCTTTCTGATTCATAGCCTTGTAGGCTATTTCCTTGCGAGCGAGAATAACTCCATCCGCGCGACGTCGTACTTTCCGAATAAGTCCAAAAGATCCATGCCCGACCACCTCCAGTGAAGTGTACGGTGACGACTCCATTACTATCTGATGCAAAATAATGCAAGATAGGTTGGTGAGGATGATGTTTACTTCTTACACTAATTTAGAATAGTTAGTCATCGGATGCTCGATGGCAGAGGTGGGAGTTTGTCCAATTTCAACCACCTCCCCCGCCCAGCCTCCAAGCAAGCTGTAATCACGGGGTTTTGAAATAACTAAAAATAAGTCTCGCCTTAGAAAAGTTAAAAAAAAACGTGGTCATCTAGACACCTTTCTCTCAAGGTGATTGCATAAAACCTGGTGCTCTTAATTTGCTGTAAGTACTCGTGCGAACTCTTCGTAGTTGATCTGGCCATCACCGTCCTGGTCAGCGGCGGCAATCATCTCATCTGCTTCCTCCTCTGTTAGCTTGTCACCGATAGAAGTTAGGACGTGACGTAGCTCGGCGGAGCTGATGAACCCATTTCCGTTGCGGTCGAAAACGCGGAAGGCCTCCTTAACTTCTTCCTCGCCGCTGGTCTCCTTGGTCTTACGGGACATCAGAGCTAAGAATTCAGGAAAATCTACTGCACCATCACTGTCTTGGTCTACGTCTTGAATCATATCGTCAATCTCGGATTCAGATGGTGTGAACCCCAGAGACCTCATCACGGTCCCAAGCTCTTTGCTGGTGATTTTGCCATCGCGGTCCTTGTCGAACAGCGAAAATGCTTCTTTGTACGCGTTGATTTGCTCTTGGCTCAGTTTGTCCGCCATCAAGAGGATATTATATGCTGGTAAGTTGGTGGTGGCAACCTGGCTCTCCTTACAGAGCTGACTACTCCACTGAACTTGCGCGGTTGGTGGGATTACTTAAGCGTGACATTGCCGCCTATTACTTATCGCCGAATTGGGAGCGACGAAGGGGACAAGGCAAGGGATCACGTTACACGCGAAGACTGTTGGCTAATCAGGCATTTATCATCTGGCGGGAGTATTAGCTATCAAACGCTCACCGCTGACGCTGACGGGCGCGCGCACGTCATGAGTAAAAAGGAGGCCACCGTAGAGATGATGGCGGGATCCATTGCTGGCAGCGTGGGGAAAGTATTCGAGTATCCGTTCGACACCACAAAAGTAAAACTGCAGGCTCAGTCTGCTACGATGCCGCGCTATTCAGGTGCAGTTGACTGCATGCGGGCAACTCTACGAGAGGAAGGTATGATGGGATTATATCGTGGGCTTTCAGCTCCTATGGTGGCGGCTGCCGCAGAAAATGCTACTCTGTTCACATCGTTTGACTTTTTTGCCCGAAATATTTGGCCAAGCCGCCCAAACTCGGACCCTGCTAAGGCGCTGATGTGCGGATCTGGATCTGGACTCGTCGCTTCATTTGTATTGACGCCAATTGAGCTCGTTAAGTGCAAAATTCAGGTAACATCGCTAAGTGGTCACAGCCACAAGTCGATTGCTGAACATGTACGGTATATTTATCTTCATGACGGTATTTATGGGTTTTGGCGAGGTCAGACTGGTACTGCTCTACGAGAGGCAGGCGGCTCAGCATCCTGGTTTGGTGCCTATCACGTGCTCAAGGGTGCCGGGGTCCCTACAGTCGTGGCAGGCGCATTTGCAGGAATTATGTATAATATCTCGCTATACCCTGCAGATACTGTCAAGTCCCGCATGCAAACTGAGTCGATGATGGGAAGACCACGCCAGAATTTTATTGAGACATTACGGACCGTGCTATCGGAGTCAGGTGTCCGCGGACTGTACCGGGGCGCTGCGATTACATGCACAAGGGCTGCGCCGTCTAGCGCAATTATATTCAGCGTATTTGAGGCACTTCGTGGTGCGTTTGATAAAGCTCTATGATATAAGGCGCTATGACTTCTCTGTCACAGTGCCGCCAAAAGGAAGCATGCTCCAGCGCATATTCCTAGCTTGATGATGCCTGCCTGCGCTTTCCAATTCCAAGCACGTGCCCTATTGCTGATAATATGCGCTGAGACAGCGGGGGCCACCCTCACACACACTTCCCTTTACATTAGACTGATTTTAGGTTAATACTAGAATAATAAATTAGGCGTTGAGCCTTCTAATTATTGATGTAACACTGATAACGAAACAAAAATAGGAAGCGAGGATGTGTACATTCTCAAATTGGCCTCCCGCCACTGAGGAGAGTGAGGCTAACGGCTCCCACTTTGTCCGTCCCGTGCCGGTGTGGGTGATATGCGTAAATTGTATTAGTCACAGGGCTGAGAAAGCGTCGAATCTTCTCACTTTAACTCCTCCCATCTCTTTCCTTCCTAACTAAAGGTAAAAAGTTGTTATGCAGGACTTCTCCGCCACGTTAGCAGAGCTCATTACTTTAAAGCCTCCAGGTGTTTCTGGTTCTCGTATTCGTAAGCTCTCTCAGCTCGCCACTTCTCTTGACACGTCCGACGCTGCCGCTGAAGATCTTGTTAAGGCTCTGGGCGAGCACGCCCAGCGTACCCCGCTCAACTACAAACTAGGGCTCCTTTATGTTATTGATGCTATAGCTCGCGCGTGGCAGGAGGCTTCTCGTAAGCCGGATGCCCCGAGTTACTATGCTCACGCACTGTCAGAATTGACAAGTAAATTACCGATAATTATGGAACAAAGCCGCGTACGGCGACTGTCTAGCGACCATTATGACAAGATTAAGAAGCTCCTCGACATATGGCAACGTGCCGAAACCTTTCCCCCTGATCTCCTTAACTCGCTTAGAGCCTCATATTTTGCCGAGCCCCATACGACTACACCACCAGGCTCTCCCCCGTCTAATTGGGGCGGCCTACCCCCAGAACTTTTAGAAAACAAATCGGAGGCCTCTGTCCCCGCGGGCGGAGCGGCAGCGCCTCCCCCGACTGCTGACGCGCTGTTTGGCATGCTTCAGAGCCTGGCGAAGTCGAAGCAAGATACAAGATCTCCTCCACCGGAGCCGGCTTCGGGTGGACTTCTTCAGCAACTCATGGCGCAGGCCGCCACCTCGGCACCGCAAGCCGTGCCTAATGTTGCAGCAGGAGACCCACGAGGTCGCGCGATGGGTCTCACGGGCTCACAAGAGCGGGCTCGTTCGCGCAGCCCATCCAATACCAATGCAGCAAGTGGCGCTGCTAATGACCTTACCCCTCCTCTGAATCTTGGCAGTGGTCCTCCGACTCGAAAGGGAGATCCCACCCGTAATCTGTCCTTCGACGACTCTATACTCCCAGACCGCATTCGCGTGTTCAGCCGTACCTTGTACGTCGGCATGGTACCTCCTCGTATGCCCGAGGCCGAGCTTATCGAGCTCATAGGTGAGGCTGCACCTGTACAATCTTGCATTTACCATCCTGAAAAGCATCACGCCTTCGTCAAGGTGTATTCGCGTGTCGACGCGGAAAAGGTCAAAACCGAGTTTGAGCGACGGAATCGCAACCGCGAAACTCCTTTACGCGTCCGATGGGGAGTTGGTTTCGGACCTCGCGACTGCTCAGATTATCAACGAGGCGTGTCCACTATCCCTATTTCGCGCCTTACAGATGCAGATCGACGATGGATAAACAACGCTGAGTATGGTGGTACCGGTGGAGAGCCTCTGAAACCCGGGCTAATCATGGAAGAGCCTGATATCGAAATAGGCGATGGTGTCTCGTCGAAGGCGATGTCCAAGACTCGCACAGTCCCGGGTATGCCCGCAGTGCCCGGAATGCCAGGAATGACGCCCATGCCCTCGATGCCTATGCAGGGAATGCCTGGTATGCCTGGTATGCCTGGTATGACCGGAATGCCCGGGATGCCCGGAATGCCCGGAATGCCCGGGATGCCTGGGATGCCTGGGATGCCGGGAATGCCGGGAATGTCTGGGATGCCGGGAATGTCTGGAATGCCGGGGATGCCAGGTATGCCTTTCATGCCAATGGTTCCCCCTGGCGTTGACATGCAGAAGTTTTTCGCCCAGATGCAGCAGCAGCAGATGCAGCCTCCGAGAAAAGACTAATGGTAGTTTGGCGCGATATCAAACAAGCAGACTTTTAACAGTAACCCAAGAATATAGCTTTTCATACAGACTGTTTATATACTAGAGCTCGACTGCATGCCCAGTGGTTTTTACGTGGTCAGACGATGCTGCGAAACGGTACAGCATAGTTGATGTCTGTCATTTTTATAGGATTTTTATAGTATTTTTATAGGTAGATAGTGACAGCTTTAGGATAAAGTGGCGAAGGAATCATTTTGTCCTGCAGCCATACAATATAGATAAAATGTGGTTGCGAGGAACATTCGTTCCTGTTTTTTATTGTATCTAAAAACGTAGCTTCGCTACAAAATGTAGCTAATCCTAGTAGTTATAGTGTGATAATAATAAGCACCTTTAGAGATCCTCATGCTCGGGAGCATCTTCCTTTTCCCCATCAGCAACAAGCGGGTTGATGTTGTGAGTACCCTTGGAATATACGAACTCAGCGAGCGCTTCAAGAGTACGAGCACCCGAGTAGACAATGGGCTCCTTCTTGCCACCAGCAGGGAACAGCTTGATGGTCGGATAGCCTGAGATTTCGTCAGGCACCTCGTTGTCTTGGTGGTTGATCTTAGCAATCGTCACCTTATCAGTGAACTCGCCGTACAACTCACCGAGCTGGTCATAAATCGGGGCCAGATTCTTGCAGTGACCACACCACGGAGCGTAAAACTCGACTAAAACGTCTTTGTCGTTGTCCAGCACGACGGTATCGTACTCAGTGGCGACCAGAATATGAACAGGCCCGTCCTGGCTCTCCGGAACGGGATCTGACTTTAGACTAGGCGCGATCTTACCAGCAATGAAGTCCTTCACATACTTAGAAACGCTCTTGGCAGTCAGCTTGATCTCCTGCGAGAGCGGATATTTCTTGTTGGACACGACATCGTGGACAACGAGCGCAGGCCATTTACCAACCTCCAGGTTGACGTTCTCAGCGTGACGGCCAAATTGGGTGGCATCCAGGAAAGCAATGTTGGCCTTACCGCGCAAGTCATCCAGCAACGGGGTCAGAGATTCGCGCACCAGCTTTGTCTGGGCTTCGTCCTCAACAAATGCGAACAGGAGCGGGATACCGCTGCGAATATACGCCGCATAGTTGTCAGGACCAAGCTCACCAAACGAGGGAAAGCCATTGATTTTCACGAATTCCTCAACGTCTTCTAGCGCTAGAGGCTTGTCGGCAGTGCCAGTAAGCGTCACGGGCTTCTCGTCGGCCTTGAGCACAACGACGGCAGGAGACTTCACGGCGTACTCAGCGGCAACGGCAGGGGACTTGGAATGCGCAAATGATAGGCGCTCCCGGTGCTGCTTTGCAACCTTGTTGAACACATCCGCACTCTCGTCGTCTTCGTATATACCAACAACTACGATGGGTTCTTCAGGGGTCGTTTTGGGAACGTCCTCAATCTCGAGCTCACGCACAACCGGCTGGGAGCGGCGAACCATGAACTTGGTAATGTCGTCGGCCTTGCGCTGGCCATCATAGTGTCCCGTCATCTCGCCGTCCTCAAAAATAAGCAGAGTAGGGAATCCTTGGATCTCATTCTCAGTGCACAGCTCCTGGTCTACTGTACAGTCGATCTTGGCTACGCCAACACCATGTTCTTTCAGCGCCGTGGCTGCGATCTCAAATTCGGGTGCCAGGCTCTTGCAGTGGCCACACCAAGGGGCGAAAAACTCAGCCAGCACAACTCCTTTGGAGTCAACGTACTCCTTGAACGTGTCAACTCCAAGTTCCACGACGTCTGAGGCAGCTGCGACCAGCGCTACACTTGCCAATGTCGAAAACCTCATTGTTTAATCAAAGCGGTCGCGTACGTGTCAAATACAGATGTTTGTCAGCACTAACCGCCCTCAAATTAGATGCGCCACCTCTGGGGGGTCACGTGGAGCCGAGCCTGGGCCGTAGGTTTTTGACATATATTCATGTCAAGATTCCGTGGCCGTAGATGAAGTGGTCGAAAGTTTGTTATAACCTGGCGACTTAGAGGAATTGTGGCTTTATTTCTGGCCACAAGTGCCTTGTAAGTTTCGACGACAACAGGTCATCTAGAATGTCTGACTTCTCGAATATATATACAGAAGCGTATAATGGAAGCCTATTGTTTTTTATCTTCTGTGATATCGGAATCAAAGTCGCTCGTTTGGTTTTGGAATCCGGAGTTGTGTGTAGAGAGATGACCACCTGTATAAATTCCCTTAGAGATTTACTCGGTATTGCTGCTGTGTACCTTAACGGCTTACTGGCCATCAATGCAACCTATCTTGCAGAGGACAAAAGAAAGAAACTGCTGCAGGCTCAAAAGAAATGCAGAAAACCACTTTTACAGTCAAGCCACGCTATGCAGTTAGCCTGGCCTTGGCACATATCTCACACGCAGATGTCTTCTATGCGTGTTTCTTGAGTTGCACAAGTAGCGATTCATATGTCGAAGCTACTAAGACTGAAGCGTTAAACTAATTGGGTCACGTCTACAAATTGTACTGTCAAAGCAACATCATTTTTCCTTTGTAGAGTCGCTTCCTATTCAAGGTTCGGCAGGTACCAAGTGCTCTCACTTTCAGCTGCTGATAGATAAATGTGTATAAATTACTCGCTAAGAACCCAGGCTTCTGTAAATCTTTGCATACGCGTGTGTTCCGCAGAGAACTTCCCAAATATCAAATCGAGACAAAAAGGGCTCGACAAAAGGCCACGTGATCAACCCAGTACAGTGGGCGGGTGGGCGCTTTGAGCTTCCCCTCCTCCAATAGTGGCCAGAAAGTTTTGGCGTCAGCGATCTCCTGATCACAGATAGAGGAAAGTCATATATTAAGATTTTTCTTTACGTTGTAAATGTCTGATCCTAAAGCTGGGCCCGAAAGGCGATCATATCACTAGTGATAATACATACTCATTAAAATTGTTCAGGCTAAATAACCGACGGTGTCAAATTCTATCATAGTATTAGAATGAACATTTCTACGCGCCCGCCAACCTTAGCCGAGCACCTCTTCCCCTTTTTTGCTGCGGGCACCGCCTTGGTAGAGCCATATTACATCAGCAGCCATTCCTGTTGCCTAGGAAGCTGATAATGATGGACGCCTCTCCCGACCCTTTATCGGCAGCTAAAACAGAAGAACAAATCTTGCATGAGCAGAATGAAGCTCTATTAGCTATTCGCGACTTTTTGAAGTCGAAAACCTCATACGACGTGCTGCCTGTTAGCTTCAAACTGGTCATGCTGGACACGACCATGACCCTCAAGGGCGCGCTGCTGACGCTTCTGCAGAACGGCATTGTATCGGCCCCGATATGGAATTCGAATATGTCAAGGTTTGCTGGCCTGCTGACAGCCGCAGACTTCATGAATGTGCTGAAATACTCCCTGGATGGTGATATCGACAGTATCAACTCATTTGGAACCAAGACTTTGGATGAGGTGCGGCAAGTTGAGACTGAAATGGGACCTCAGCATGTGGTCGAAAATGTGAGCCTACATCCGATGACTGGTCTGTGGGACGCCTGCACTGCCATCGTCGATTCGCGGGCTCACCGAATGCCCCTAGTTGATGCCGATCCTTCTACCAAGAGAGAGATAATTGTCAGTGTTCTAACCCAGTATCGTATACTGAGATTTGTTGCTCTTAACTGCAAGGAGACTCAGAATCTCGGCCTGCAGATAGGCGACCTGCCTCTGCTAACGACGACGGAGAATCTTGCCGTTGCTACAATGGATACGACATTAAGAGATATCGTGTACACATTTAGCGAGAGGTCCGTTTCGGCTGTGCCAATTGTTGATGCAGATGGCAAGCTGATGAACATGTTTGAGACATTCGACATACTGACGCTAGTAAAGGGCCAGGGCTATGCGGAGATGGCGACGCTAACCGTAGGCGAGGCTCTGATGAGGAGGCCCCAGGACTTTGAAGGCGTCTTAACGTGTCGCAAGACCGACCGGCTAGCAGATGTGTTTGAGACTATCCGTCGCTCTCGCTTGTTGCGATTGTTCGTTGTTGACGATGATGGGAAACTGACAGGCATCATGTCGCTGTGCGACATCTTGACATATATTTGCTGTGGCGGCGAGCCATAAGCTCCTCTACTGTGAGTGCAGGCACGCTGCGTGCCAATTGATAAATTACACAAACAGTAATATCGTCTGCTCGTCGCCTCTTGAAGAAATACCGTCGAGACGCCTCCTCAGCAAGCGCAACTGCGGCCTCTCTGGGACTCTCAAGTACCATTGCGCCAACTTCTTCTGGATTTACCACATCCCACAAACCGTCGCTGGCCACCACCATTGCCTCGCCTCTATTAAGTGTAAATTCAGCTACCATTGGCATGGGACTCACTCCGGTTATGCGATCCCCTAAGCTGCGGCTTACCTGAAGGCCTCCGATGCGGCCGCCCACAGGATTCACTCCTAGCGATTCTAGCCTCGCAAATTCTAGCTCGACCCGATGGTCCGTGGTGACTTCGAGTGCTTTACCGTCGCTACGGACAAGGATGGCCCTTGAGTCTCCTACCCATGCGCATGTCGCTCGTTGTTGACAATGCAGTTCTTGCAAGATAATGATTGTTGCTGTCGTTCCACTCGAGCCGTCCAATCTAGAGTTTGCTGCGGCGAGTGCAGACGCTAGAGCCTCACTCATGGGCAATCCTTTCTCGACTTCATCGCTAATAAGATGGGATATATATTTAGAACACCATCTAGCGGCTTTGGCCCCGCGATGCCCATCGAATACTGCTGCTAAGAGTCCTGTGGGCGTTCTTCTGGCCAGACAAGCGTCTTCATCGCGGGTAGCGCGACGACCCCATGTCACTACTAAGTCCGCGAAGTCTGTTGGACCCATAGGACTCAATACTGCGCTCATTCCGAGGTGCTCTTGCTAATGTTCTTACCGACAAAGCTATTCATGCTCACCCATGCATTTGTCTATCCTCGTCAGCCATGACCGACCCTAATCGGCTCGTTCAATGGGTGCTCTCTTAATGCGGGTCTAATAAGTACGACTACGCTGAACCCGGCTCTTTTTATTTCTTTTTCCTTTTTGCTATTTTTCCTGACGATAATCTAATAAGAAAATATCGATAGTCGAACCTAACTATAATGAAGAAGGAGACGGCAGGTTGCCATTACTCGTCATCAATTTATTCTGCCTGTCCCCCCCTAATTTCAGTCTCAGAGTTCTAGCATTGCGAAAATTACGCATATCTGTGCCCGCGGCTTTCCATCGTCTCCAAATTCCACATTCCCGTCGATGAAATGAAAAGTTTCAGATACGGGTCTCTTTAGCGTATGAAATTAAAAACTATTTATTGCCCAATTATTCAATGTAGACAACAGCAACGTCCTACTCGCGCCCAGATCTCACAGATTGACTAAACAAAAGCTGCTGCTATCGATATGAAACAGCGCTTCAGTCTTCTAGACCTCAAGCTCGTCGTCAAGGAGTTTGAGGCCGAGTTTCAAGATTGTAGGCTGCAAAATGTGTACTCTTTGGAAGCGAGTTCGCGACATTTCATGCTGAAGTTTGACTCGCGCGACGGCAGTGCCGGTAAGAGATTCGTCGTGGTAGACCCAGGACTGAGGGTTCATCTCACCAAGTACCAGCATGAGCCAATGCCGCAGCCTTCGCAGTTTGTGGCGAAACTGCGGAAGCACATTCGTACACGGAGAGTGTCTAGCTTTTGGGTCCCGGAATCAAGTCGTCTTCTAGTAATGACGTTCAGTGAGGGCGCCTACTATCTTGTCTTCGAATTTTTTGCTGGCGGAAACATCCTGCTTTTGGACAGTGAACGCAAAATATTGTCTCTATTTCGTGTTGTGCGAAGTGCCGATTGTGTCGTCGGTGCCATCTATGACTGGTCAAAATCACAGCCTGTTCCTGAGCTCACTTTGGAGAACGTAGCTGAATGGGTTTCCAGGCCAGAGAATCTGGGAAAGATTCTCTACCAGCGCGTATCTGAGCCATCAGCTTCTATGATTGAGCTGTGTGTGCGACGTGAAGGTCTTGACCCGACGTTAAAATGTGGGCCAGATGTTGCCATCGAGGCACCAGTCGTATTGAATGCCCTAAAGAACGCTGTGGAGTGGGCACAATTACTTGTCAAACAAGCGCCACCCACTACTGGATTTGTGCTCAAAGAAGATGAACAATCCCTCGAGTTCGAGCCGTTCTCTGAGTATTACGATGAACTCATTGAGCGCTCACCTCAGCGAAACTTATCGATACAGAGCTACGAAACTTATAATAGTGCAATTGATGATTATTTTGGAGCCATCCTCCAGGACCGGCAGACAAATCGGATCGACCAGCTGCATAGTGTTGCCGAATCAAGACTCGAGGCAGCCCGCAATGAACGGCAGAATAGAGTCAAGGGGTTAGAGGCCGTACAGAAGAGCCAAGAAACTTCTGGGAGACTTCTCCAGGCTCACCATGATCTCGCAGATGCGGCAATCGCCGCTGTACGTGCACTTGTTGATCAGGGTGTTGACTGGGGAACCGCTGCAGAGCTTTTGAATCTTGAGAAGGAAAAGGGGAACGTCGTTGCCGAAACTATTCGTAAGATGGACTTGGCCAAGGGCGTTATTACTCTGCATTTAGAAGACGATGATGCCAGTGCGGACGTCGATGTGAATATCGCAGATTCGGCATTCTCCAACGCACGTGCATACTTTACTGGTCGCCGTGCCGCTCAGGATAAAAAATTGCGGACAGAAAAACATGCGGATGCTGCGCTAAAGTCAGCAGAGCGAAAAATTCGGCACGATCTTGAAGTCAATCTTGCTAAATCGGCTGCACAGACACGCCAGCTTCATATCGTGCGGGAGACATACTGGTTTGAGAAGTTCTGGTGGTTCCTCGCATCCGACGTGGAGAACACTCTTATTCTCGCCGGTCGAGATGAGATGCAAAATCAACTTCTTTTGCGGCGCTATTTCGGCACTGGGCATGTTCTCGTGCACTCAGACTACGATGGTGCAGCAGTAGTTATAATATTGTGTACCAAGGAACAGCCTAGTCCCCAGGCCCTATCCCAAGCGTCTACGCTCTGTTCAGCATCAGGACAGCGTACCTGGGATTCTGGACGAGGTGGAGTGACTTGGTATGCTCCGCGCTCAGCAGTGCCGCGTAAGACGGAATCTGGTAGTCCGATCACTGTAGGGGATCTGAGAAGACTTGTACGTCACACGCCTCTCCCTCCAACTCCTCTCGACATGGGTCTTGCTATTTTATGGCAAGTTCCCTCCACTGAGCATGACGAAAGTTCTGCTAATGATGCACTGAAGGACTCAGTTGATCATGAGGATTCAGAGGAGGACTTTCCTGATACACAATTTGGCTCGGAAGACGAATTCCCCGATACTGTCGTGGATTCGGATATCGAGTCGCCAACCAGCCAGCCTCCCGCTCTCGGCTCCGACTTAGAATCTGATGGTAGATTCGATTCCAAATCAGAGCAAGAGTCTGAATTGGAGTCAGAGCAGGAACATGAGGACGTGCGTAAAATTACATCAGAGCCCTACACTAGGACAGTAGACAGTGCGTCAACGGAGACGCCTGTTTTGGAGCGCGAAGAGTCTGCTGAGCAGGAAGGTGCAAATCTGGCTGACGACGAGGAAATTGCGCAGACAGATTCAGAGAGCGACGACAAATCTGAACATCGTGATGCCACAGATTTGGCGTCAAGGCAAAGCTCTGAGGAGCCGAGCCGATTAAAATTGCCGAAGAAGATTAAAGGCAGTGGGAAAAAGCAACGGAAACTAAAGAAATACCTTGAGCAGGATGATGAGGACCGTCTAGCTGCTATGGAACGTCTAGGAACATTGAAGGGTCTTGACCGCAAGGAGCGTGAGAGACAAGAACGGGAAGAGCGCAAAGAGCGCGAGAAGGAAGTACAACGCTTGCGTCAAGAGAGAGCACATCGCGCTGAGATTGCTAGAATCGAGTCAGATGTGTCGGATCCAACGCCGTATCCCACCTCTCTCAAGTGGGAGTGGACGTCCAATGCTGTTGCCGCAGTCCCCATGTTTGGCCCATGGCCTGCACTTCGACAAGCACCCGCTAAGGTGAAGCTAGTTCCCGGGTCCATTAAGAAGGGGAAGGTGATCACAGAGTCTCTAAGAGTCATTCTCGGCCCAGAAGCTCAGCAACCACAACGCGATCTTCTGGAAGCAGTCAAGACCACTCAGGTTCAAGGCATTGTACCTATGAGCAAGCTTCAGCTATCACTCAGTGCTTCTGCTAAGGCAGCAACAAAGGGAGGGGCTAAGGGAGGGGCTAAGGGAGGCTCCAAATCAACTCAAAAGGGTAAGCCCGCAAAGAAGAAAGGTAAGAAATGAATCATGCTAATGCTATATATTTTCCGGCTCCCATATCTTGTTTGAACAGCTTATGCTATAGCTAGTAAATAACAACAAAACTGTAACGTCAGAAGTCCTTTGCTCCAGGTAGAAGGCGAAATGGGGCCGCTGTGCGCTCCTTTGACTCATTGGAGGGCAAGGGGGAGAGGGGGGTCATGGCAGGTGCCAATTCAAATCGGCCCAAGGTAACCGCAGGCTAGCTTGGGCACTGGACTTACTATTATTTACTTCATACTAAATTGAAGTTCTATTTTCATATCGCGCGTGATTTTATTTCTCAAGAGTAAGTCTAGCGTCGAGATGCCATATTTTCTTAGGGTAAGGAGTCTTTTTAAAATAGACTAGCTGAGCGGCTCCAACTAGTAAGGCTTTACTGGCATGCGTACCTCTCTTGCGAGAAATATGAAAACAATAACTTTGGAAAATGTTTGTTCAAATTTAGTCCTCATATGAACCTCCGCAGATAATATGTTGCTGGTGTGCTGTTGTAAGACGGCTTATTGAGGCAAACACGGTGACAAAAATAGCATTGCACAGCAGTCATGGGGTCGTCTACGCTGATACAGAAGAGAGCGATACGCGCCCAAAATAAAAATTCCTATTTAATACTTGAACCTTGTGAATATTAATTTTCTCTTTCTGTCACATCCTGCTGGATGCATACGCTTACTTGGCATATGTGGTCAAAGCTCTCTTTAAAAAGACTTCGAAGAAGGCCATAGGAGACTAAATTCATGTATTTATGCCCGAAATTACGCGACCTTACGGTTTAAAATGATGCTAGGTCGACTCACGCGAATTGGTTGCGGAGCGTCTGGGCTAGTTTGCCCGTTGCAAAGCCAAACATCGTCCGTATGCCCTTCTCTGAAAGGTCGACATTTTGGAGTGACGGTAGTTCCTCGGACGCTTTGCGAGTTACACGTGACGCAATGATAGCAGGGTCGTCCTGGAGAATGATACCGCCGTCTATTGTCTCGTCTACAGCGAGTGCCAGGCGATCGTAATAACGCAGGAGTGTGCTCTTCTCGAGCTGGCCGTCGAGAAGAATATCGAGCGCGTCGCGAAGGGCAACAACTACGCGGAACATAAGTACCTCATTTTCCTCCGGCGGTGCCACGATGTAGAGCATTACGCCAGCAGACTGCTTGTACACGACCAGTTTACCATCAAGGATAATCACGTCCTCATTTGCACGGTTGGTCTTCTTGTGGAGTAGCTTCTCAAACGTAACTTGGTTCTCTGCCGACAGCTTAGCATCTCCCGGCCAATCATACCACTTGGAGTAGATCCGCGACCCGGACTTGTCTAGCACCACGACCGCCAGCGCACTGTAGAGACCCATTTATCTTACGTCATCACAGGTGCCGCCCGTAATAACTCTTCCTCGGCGAAGCCAACACTTATTTGTAGCGTCTGGTTGTTGATGGAATTCCATTTTGCTGTCGCGCGGATTACTGCTGCACAGTTATGCCGCGCAGCAGGTATTGAGAGGTGCTCACGGGCTGCTCTCGATGCACTGACGGATGTTCTTGTCAGATACCTTCAATTTCTAGGCGAGGCCGCCTTGTCGGCTGCCGAGGATGCGAACAAGATCGAAGTTGAATTCGACGATGCGGTTCGAGCCCTAACAGTATGCTCGACACTTCAGACTCGGGTGCCTGACGACGATGCCACTGACATAGCTGAATTTTTGTCATGGCTTAATGGGCCGGCACTGAAACGGGCATTGCAGGCTGCAAAGCCACCCAGACAGGTGCTATCTAGTCTTGCTAGTGTACTACCGCCAGCAGGAACGCCTGCATTAGGCTCCTTGGCCCCAGATACAGACTCCACTACAGACTGGCTAAGGGCAACTCTCGGCCAGCAGACTCTCATAGGCCAAGGTGGCAAATTTAAAGGCACAGAGTTTGGTTCTCAGGCGCCCGTTGAAGCGGATATTGCCGGTGGGCCAAGCAGCATTGCTGCATTTTTTGAGTCTAAGAAATCTGCATAGTATTTATTAGTAGGTGTTAGCACTGATTGCGCTCTACATTAACCAAAAGCACGAAAATAGCGTATAATTGTCCAAGAATAAAATTGCTCAAAAATCTAAACCTGCCTTTCTAGGAAGCAATTAAAATCAAAATCTACACAAAGACCTATGGACGACATTGATCCTGTGTTAAAGGATATTTATTTTCAGCTTTACTTCTGCGTTAAGGGTGCACATGCGTCAAACCTTAATGGCTTGCGATTAGATTTTAATCTGCACATTGCCTCTACATCTCCTGAGCCCTGGTCTAGTGATCGGCACGGGCTGCATGACTGCACTGTGCTCGAGGTTCCGACCGTCTTGGGGTGAAATTATATTGAAATCGTATCTTTAAAAAGGTCTAGGTGCTAAATTTCTGAAATTTTTGACCACCAGTACCCCTTTCTTTTATTTTTTTGTCCTGAGATCTATAGATCCCGAGATGCCCTGGTTAGATCGTTAGCCCTATTCTAGCCGTTTTTGGTTAAATGCCATGTGCAAGTATCTGTGCAACCACAATAGTGCTATTAAAACGACAAATTTCCACCGTTTGAGCTAGATATCAACTCCTAGACAAATGGGCAAGCTCTCTGCTTTATGTTTGGTTACCTTATCGGTAGCCCAACACTGTGCACAAAGTCTTGTAGATGAAGTCGACGTTGAAGTCTTGTATGGGCCAGGCACGCCTTGCTCTGCAGACTCTGCAGACTCTGCCATTAACCAACAGGTTGAAGTCGAAGTCATCTACGGACATGATGTGCCTGCTGCTGTGAATTCCGATAACTGCCAACAAGCTGTCGTTGATGTCATATACGAACCGTGTGGGGCTGGAAACTCAGCCAGTATCCAGCAGGCAGTTGTTGCTGATATAGAGGTGGAAAAAATTTATGACCTTGATTGTCCGTCAACTGTCGAGCAGCAAGCAATTTCCATTCCTTGCGAGCAGACATATCAGCTGATTGCTTCTGCTACCACCGCCTGGGATAGCGAGTGCGAAGATCAGTGGCAGGCTTGGCAGATAGCCCAGCCGGGTTCTTCGGATAGCTGCACGTATTCCAATGAGGGAGAGAATCAGGGCTCTGACCAAGAGCTTGAAACTGCTGATGGGACTGAGTGCACTGGATCTGCCGCAGCTCCGTACCCAGACTGGTACCCGCAATGGGTTCCAGCGTGGGAGTCAGAGCCGGAACCAGAGCCAGAGTATGAGCCCGAGTGGCAACCTCTATGTGCTCCTGAACCTACTCCTGAACCTACTCCTGGGCCTACAACTGCACCCACCTCGTCGTCAAGTCCAGAAAGCGAGCCTGAAGCCCATCCAAAGCCGCAACCAGAATGGGAGCCAGAGTGGACGCCGCCCTCACTTCCACAATGGTTATCAGAGTCAGGGTATGATTCAATAACACATTCGCATTCGCAAACAAGGACCGAAATACAGACTCCGACCAGCTCGCAGCCCACACCTGAGGTGCAACCGCAATGGGTGCCACAGTGGGTACCAGAGTGGATCCCAGACTGGGTGCCAGACTGGGTGCCGGAGCCCGTACCTGAATCTGAACCAACGTGGCAACCGCAATGGGTGCCAGAGTGGCTGCCCGAGCCCGAGCCAGTGTCGGAACCGGAGCTAGGACCCGAGCCCGCCCCCGCCCCCGCCCCCGAGCCCGAATGGGAGCCCGAATGGGAGCCCGAATGGGAACCTGAACCAGAGTCAGAACCAGAGCCAGAGTCAGAACCGGAACCCGAACCAGACACCAGCCCCGAGCCAGAGCCGGAGTGGGAGCCCGAATGGATACCACAGCCTGAACCTACCTTGGGACCAGAACCAGAGCCAGAGAGTGGGCCTGAGCCGGAACCCACTTTAGTGCCTGAGCCTGAATGGGAGCCTGAATGGGAACCTGAGTGGACGCCACAGCCAGAGCCCGTATCGGAACCAGAGTTGGGTCCTATTCCTGAGCCTGCACCTGAGCCCGAATCCGAGCCCGAACCTGAGCCACAGCCAGAGCCAGAGCCAGAGCCGGAGCCAGAGCCGGAGCCAGAGCCGGAGCCAGAGCCAGAACCGGAACCAGAACCAGAGCCGGAGCCGGAGCCAGAGCC